>APFE030401537.1:11851-23198 GCA_000404065.3 Pinus taeda | reverse complement strand
TTTCTAAATATGTTTTCTTCTGGATTAGCCATGGATATGAATTCTTAATTTCTCATGTCTAAACTAATTCTATCATTGTGAATATTGTTTAAGAATTCTTAACTGTTCTTAAGCAATACTTTCAATTTTCCTTTTTTAGCATAGTGAAATATTCTCAATTTCCTTTCACTCACTAATTCGATAACTTCATCACAAAATATAAAAAATTGTTCCACAGATGCCTATCTGGATTTGTAGCAATACTCTGTCTTCATAAACATACTTCAGCAGCACACTACCTGGACTCCATTGCCCAATGGCCCTAACTTTTTTGTAATCTATACCTAAACTCTGTTTGAATTCACCAACCAACCAAATTCAAAACAAAAACCAGCACACTATAATTAGCCTAAAATCATCCACCAAACAAAGCTAAATCATAAAGAGAGAGCCCTCTCTGGTTACAGGTAGGCTAGGACCTGTAACTAAAAGACTGGTTAGTGGTTACCTCGGCCGTATTCCCTTTAGGAAGCAGGGAACAACCTGAGTGATAACATCAATGGCGACTCCGCTGGGGACTTATTTCAATTTACCAATTGCAAGGAAATAAGCTTCCTGTTTAACCTTCTCATAGAATACCAAGGAAACAAAACTCAAAAGCTGGCTCCAAAGAAGAAATCTCGTTACACTAGGTCCAACCCTGACCCTAATCCCCCAGCTGTCTTTGAAAACCCCAATTTAATCTCCAAGATCTTTAAGAAACAAGAACAGCTAGGAAAGCTCTTAGACTTAGATACAGAACCAATTCAGCAGAGCTATATTCCTACACCTGTCAAAGCATCAGTTCAACCTCACATAACCCCTGCCTATCCTAGTTCCTCATCCACTTCCCAAGGTAGTTTCCCCACTCCTCCATCCCCAACACACCTTACTCCTACTATCCCTGTTGTTCCAGTTGTTCCACTCCTTCTTGTTGTCCCTTTCATCCCTGCAAATATGGCTAGATATGCTCCTTTACACTTACCTGCAAATCCAGGGGCAATGCCCCAAGACTATCAAAGAAAAATCACTTACTTTGATGGTACTGGAACTTATACAGCCTAGCAACACACCAAGAGAATGCAAGACTATTTTGAGAACTATGAGATAGATGATGAGGATGTAAGAATGAAAAATTTTGTGCAAAGTTTGACAGGGGATGTAAGGAACTGGTTTAGGTCTCTAGCTGCAAATTCTATACTCAATCCTGATGCCTTATACCTAAGTTTTTTAAACAGATGGGAAAAGAAGAAAGACCCTCTACACATACTAACAGAGTATGATAACTTGAGAAGGGGTCCACAAGAAACAGTTCAAGATTACTGTGTTAGGTTCAACAATGTATACACCGCCATTCCTCAGAACCTAAGACCCCCACCGAATCTGGCCTTAATCAAATTCCCAGATGGATTTGATTCAGATATGGCATATCAATTAAAAGAAAGAGCACCTCCAAGTCTTGCAGACATGAAGAATATAGCTGTAAGTGTGGAGGAAAACCTGATTGCCAAGAGAACCAGAGCAAAAAATGAGAGAAGAACAACATTTAAAGAGGAACCCTCAACCTTTGACCAAAAGCTAGATGCAATCATGAAGGGTATGGAAAGGTTGGGGGATAGAGTTGAGACCATGGAAAGAAAGTCCTCTTGGGAAGGGCAAACAAGCAACACTACTAGGAATCCCAACTTTAGAAAAAACCAAAACCCAAATGCTGGGAGGACTAGTCCTGATTAGAATATCAGACCTCCATTTCAAGAGAACTATGCAGAGGCCTCAACCACTAGTGAACAAATAGAAGATCCCCACATCAATCTAATGGGTTTGGACAGTGAAAAACAAGTATTCTTAACACAAGATGATCAACAAGCCCAGGAATACAAGCAATTCCAAGCAAAATCTGGTGAGTCATTTGATTTCAGAGAAGGGTATGACACGGCAGTCTGTGAAGTACACAAACAATACAAGTTAAGAAGTAGAACCATAGATGTACCTGAGAATACCAAACGAACAAACACCAAACCGCCCAAAAAGTCTAGTGATAAGTCGGTCTTAACAGAGCTCTCATATAAAAAATTCCAAAGAGAGGTCACAGTGGAAGATGTATCTGAGGTACAACCTCTAGTAAAACCTACATCTACACTTCTTCCAACGGAGATCTTGGGCAGACCTCTAGAAAAAAAACCCAATTCAAGCTTACCCCAAAACAGTGTACCTGACCAGGACAAGGTCACCCAAAATTTAGCAGAGAAAGAAAAACTTGATGCTCACAATATAAAGGTTCAGATGGAAAAGCCCTTCAATCTTGAAACAAAAATTGGCAAACTGAAAATAGAAATTCCTCTTTCTGAACTAGCCAAACATGAGGTCTTCAGACAACAAATTAATAGATCATTGCAAGTACCAGAAAATAGGGATGCAGTTAATATTCTGGATGATCAACCAGAGCTGATTTTTCGCTCAGAAGTCAATGGAAAATCAGTGGATGGAGGGACTCCTCCATTCTATGTAAGCCTAAACATTCATGACAAAGTTCTACACAATTCCATGTTTGACTCAGGGGCCTCTCATAACCTAATGCCCAAATCAGTAATGGAAAAACTTGATCTAGACATCACCAGGCCCTATAAAGGTTTGTTTTCATTTGATTCCATCCAGGTGAGATGTCTAGGCCTAATCAAAGACCTTTGTGTATCCCTAGTCCAATATCCAGCCAAAACAATTTTAATGGATGTGGTAGTAGCTGACATTCCACCCAAATATGGTATGCTCTTATCAAGATCATGGGGTGCCAAACTCCAAGGATCTCTGTAACTAGACATGTCATATGCCACAATCTCAGTCTTTGGCCAGCCAAAGAGACTGTACCGAGAAACACTAATGAAATATGTGGTCAGTAGTCAGGAGAAGCCCCAAAATTTCCCAATTTACTCCATTCATTCAGACATGGACTCATTCATATTGTACAATGGTTATATGTGTCCCAGAACTGAGATTAAGCTCCTAAAAACAACAGAAACCAGGCACATAAATGAACAGTCCACAACTTTAGATCAAAAGACCACTGATGTGATAAAACCAACACAATCTGCTGATATATCACAAGAATCACCAAAACTAGACCAGTCCACTGAACAAATCTGTAAATCCATTGAAAGAAACATTGATCAAGAGATCTTGTGGTGTTTAGAATTTGATGGGTCAGTAAACAAGCTAGGAGCAGGAGCAGGGGTCTGGATACATAATACTCAAAATGACCATGCTCTAGGTCATGCATATAGGCTTAACTTCAGATGTACAAATAACATGGCTGAGTATGAAGCCCTTTTTCTAGGTCTCAAACTGATTAAGAATCTAGGAGTGACCAAAGTTTCCATATTAGGTGATTCGGACCTAATTATACAACAGATAAAGGGAACTTTTGTCACAAATGATCCCAGGTTAAGGTCTTATAGGATAGTAATGACAGACTTGCTCAACAACTTCTTGGAATATCAGCTCACCAAAATACCTAGGAGCCACAACTTGCATGCTCATAGTTTGGCAACTTTTGCAAGCACCTGTAAACTTCCTTTTGGGCCTAACCACCAGTTCACTGCCGAGATTAAACACAGGCCTTCTGTCCCAGACAATATAGATAATTGGCAAGTATTTGAGAATGATACTCAGATAAATAATTTTTTGACCATGAAGGAGGAATTCTCAAACTTAAACATAGACACCAGCATTAGGGAGGATCATCACCAAATTGATGAACTGAACACAAGTATATCAGTTGAAACAACAGATCTGATATTACATCCTACAACCTTTGACTCTGCCAATTTACAGAAGCTAAAACTAGCAGATTTTGATGAAATTATTGAAGAAGAAACTAAAGTAATTCAACTAAAGGATAATTTCTTGCCCACAGGTCTTACTCCTTTAGAAGACATTTTTGACTCAAATGATCTCCCTAAGAAACCAAAGATGCAACCCATCAATGCAGAAATAGAATGTAATATTGCGACCACTGAAAATCCCAAAATGGTCAAGCTTTCTAGAAACTTACCTCCTGATAAGAAATCGGAATATATTAAAATGTTCAAAGAGTTTCAAGATGTGTTTGCCTGGAGTTATGAGGACCTTAAATCCTATGATACTACAGTTATCCAACACACAATACCCCTGAAATAAAACCAGAAACCCTTTAAACAGAAATTGAGAAGAGGGAATCCAGTCCTTCTTCCCCTAATTGAAAAGGAAGTAAAACGAATGTATGAAGCTGGGATCATTGCACCTATAATATTTTCTGAATGGATTTCTAACCTTGTACCTACAAGAAAGAAAACTGGCGAGATAAGACTTTGTGTTGATCTGAGAAATCTGAACAAAGTCTCTCTCAAAGACCACTACCCCTTGCCAAAAATGGACCACATCTTACAAAGGGTAGTGGGAGCTTCAAGGATCTCACTACTGGATGGCTTCTCAGGATTCAACCAAATTCTAGTTCACCCAGATGATCAAGATAAAACAGCTTTCACCACACCTTAGGGAACTTTCAAATATGTAAAGATGCCTTTTGGAATCAAGAATGTTGGAGCCACATTTCAAAGGGCAATGGACATAGCCTTTGCCAAAGAAATCCATGATTTCTTAGTCATATACCTTGATGATCTAACTGCCTTCTCAAAATCAGACCAAGAACATTTAAAACACCTTAGACAAGTGTTCTTAATTTGTAGAAAGTATGGCATTTCTTTGAATCCAAAGAAATCACTATTTGGCCTGGAAGAAGGCAAACTCCTAGGTCATATAATTTCAAAAGATGGCATAAGAATTGACCCTGATAGGATTCAAGCTATACTTCAGGTCCCCCATCCCAGAAACATCAAAGAATTACGAGCCTTTTTAGGAAAGATTAACTTCCTAAGAAGATTTATTCCTAACTTGGCTGAGCTGATAAGATTGTTGAACAATATGCTCAAGAAAGATTCCAAAGTCAAATGGATAGTTGAAGCCAAACAAGCTTTTGAAGAAATCAAGATAGCTTTAACAAAAACACCTGTTCTCACAAGCCAGAGATTTGATAGAGATTTTATAATCTTCTCCTTTGCCTCTGAACATACAATTGTTGCTGTCTTACTGCAAAAGGATGACTTAGGATGTGAAAAGCCTATTGCCTTTTTCAGTAGAGCCCTTAGGGATGCCCCACTTAAGTACCAGATCATGGAAAAGCAAGCATATGCCCTTGTCAAAGCCATAAAGGATTTCAGAGTTTATATCTTATACTCTCACATAGTTGCATATGTGCCCAATGCAGTGGTCAAAGACATTCTAACTCAAGAAGGAATTGAAGATAAGAGGGGCAAATGGATTGCCAACATTCTGGAATATGACATAGAAATCAAACCAACAAAACTTATAAAAGGACAAGGGCTAGCTAAACTAATGACTGAAACCAATTTCCAAGCCCTTGACATCAATGAACTGGATGACGAATAGGAGATGGCGACTCCACAGATCAATCAAGCCTTTTTACAATCACCTTGGTATGCTGACATTTGTTTTGTATTATTAAACCTGCAAGCTCCTCCAGGGTTGTCCAGAACCAAAAAGAGATTTCTAAAAATGAAAGCTTCAAAATTTTGTATAATAGATAATGTTTTATTTTGGAAGAATCATGAAGGTGTCCTGCTTAACTGCCTAACTTCAGATGAAGCTGATAAGGTCCTTAAAGAATTTCATGCAGGAGATTGTGGGGGGCACCTATACTGGAAATCAACAACTGATATGATCCTGAGGGCTAGATTTTATTGGCCCTCCCTGTTTGCTGATTCAAAAAAGTTTGTGATGTCATGTCATAAATGTCAGATCTTTGAAGGGAAGAAAAAGTTGCTTCCCTTACCCCTCAAGCCCATTTCAACAATGGGGGTTAGACTTCATTCGGGAAATTCACCCTTCATCCTCAGGCCAGCATAGATGGATCCTGACAGCTACTGATTACTTCACCAAATGGATAGAGACCATACCTTGTAGACAAGCAAATGACTCAATTATCATACAATTCCTAGAAACCAATATCTTGTCTAGATTTGGCTGCCCAGAGAAAATCATAATAGACAATGCAGCTTCCTTTAAATCCAAAAGAATGATCAGCTTTTGTCACAAATATCATATCACCCTAGGTCATTCAACAGCCTATTACCCTCAAGGAAATGGCATAGCTGAATCCTCCAATAAAAGCCTCATCAACATCATTAAAAAGGTCTTGGAGGAGAACAAAAAGAATTGGCATAAGAAGCTGGTAAATGCACTATGGGCAGATAGGTTGACCACTAAAAGATCTATTGGTACTAGCCCATATGAGTTGGTGTATGGCCTGGAAGTTGTGTTCCCATCATCTCTTGGGATCCTTGTGATCAAATTGCTGCAGGAAATACAAGTTGAACCCAATGATATCCAAAGGAGGATCAATCAAACAATTCACTTACAGCAAACAAGGGAAGAAGTGTATCAGAGAACCCAGGTTCTACAAGAGAAGCTGAAAAAGGTGTTTGACAAAAGAACAAAAGCTGAAGACTTTTTCATAGGAAACAAGGTATTGAAATGGGACTCTAGGAGGGAAGACAAAGGGAAACATGGCAAATTTGACTTTCTATGGAAAGGACCATTTGTAATTCAGGTTGTGCAAGGTAATAACACCTTTTTTCTAAAGAGTCTGGATGAATCAAATAATGATGAAGGCCCAATGAATGGGAGAATGCTCAAGCACTATTATGATCCATGAGCATAGCACAGTCACATATTGTACATAAATATCTATATTTTCAGCATTTTTTCTTTTTACAGCAGATGGATAAAAGAACAACTACAGCAGATTTTGAAGAATGATCAGCAAAACTATATCAAAGATGACACAGATGCTTGAAAAGCTCCACAAAAAAAATTGAGGAAGGTCTACAGAACAGAGAACCAATGATAAGCAGTGACACAGGTCAATAAGACATAAAGTGGTAATTCTTGTACAAATGAGGTCATAAGACACCGCATACCAACTCATCAGATTCAGATCAAAGGTGTCAATACTAGAGAGGATTCACTGCAGTAAAGAAAGGAAAATAAGGCCATCTGACCTGTTGTTCTTGGCTTTCCTTAGGAAAAGCCATCCCCAAGTGGAGCCACTGTTAGGTTCCTATACCAATAGGTTTCATCTTTCATGATTGACAGTGGAAGGGCTAAATATGTTCATCATTGCAGACTGCAAAGGTTCCATATTTTGTGTACATACCAGGAAAATTAAAAAATGTAAAGAGCGTATGCCTTAGAAGAATAATCAAAAGGCAAGAAAATCAAATGGTCAAGAGAAAAGTGAAAATGAACCCCAAACTAAAGACGAGGAGAGTGGCCAGTCAAAATGCCACTACTATCTTTTGGCAGTATCACACTCTACAAATACTGCTACTAATCATACTTGATGGATGGCCCAACAGGCTAATCTGGACCATGCCATGTTTAAATTGCTTGTTGCAAAATAGAGAATGTTTCCTGTCCAAATAGCTCAAGCTTGGTAGATGACTAGCTAGGTAGAGAAATGAAGGAACCCAACTACTTAATCTGGGTCCTTGGAAGAAATAACAGTAGATTTAGATAGGAGGGCAGTAAAAAAAAAAGTGAACAATCAGGGTCTGCTAATTCAAGTCCACCCACTTCAAGTGAAGAAAAAATGTTAGGATTACTAGGTTGGGTAAGTAATGCAAGGTTGCAGAAATGAAGGGCCATCACCAATTGGCTTATCAAGTACAAGACTCATTCCATTCAGGGTATTGGCATCATAGCAGAGGTTTGAAGACATAACATTGGAAGCATGTCTAATTTCCCCCTATTTTCCCCCAAACATCACTTACTAACATCCCCAAGGACCTTGAGATCTGCTCAAGTGTCTTGTTCCACTTCAGTTCATGACAAAGTACTAGGTTAGACAATGAAGTTCAATCAAGGAAAAGAAGCCACATTTTTTGTGTAAAAACCTTGATTCTCAATTCCCTCATCCTCCATTCCTAAGTTTTAGTCCTTAAAACTTAGTCTTTACCCCTACAATCACCTCACAAATGTCATATTAACAATTGATGTATTATTTAGCTCCCTAAGTGCCCCCCTTCCCTAATCCTATAAAGATCTATGAAAAAATTCCCAAAAAATCTATATAAATACCCTTCCCTTAGCACTATAGCTATATAGCCCTCTCTTGGGGAATATTAACCCATCAGGGGTTAATATTAACCCTCTTTGACCCTAGACTATGGTTTTCAATTAAAAAAACTTTGATTAAAAACCAAAAATCCATGGTCCCCGCCCTCATTAACCCTTCCTACCCGTTTTCCGCCCTAAATACATTTGTTATAATGTTTTTCAAATAAAAACATTTGTAAATGGGCGCGAATAAATTAAAAACCGAAATCCTAATGTTAAAACCCCCCCCGCGCGCGATTTATTTAAACCAATAAAATAATCGACGGGTCCCCCTGTTTTAACGCGCCGTCATATCATTTCCCCCACCAGCCGTCCAATCATGGGCGATGGGATCCGACGACTGGCGGTCATTTTCACAGAGAACATGCCCAACCTTTTGCGTCCAGGGGATTGTCAGTATTACTGTCGTGCACCCGCCACGCGTCGGCCTCCCGCATTGTTCGGAGCCCCGCCCCCCCCCCCCCACCCCTCATACCACTTACCGCCCATGAGGCCTCCAGGGAAACCACTTACCACCCGTCCCCCTTTGCTGATGTCACACCCCCGTCAGCGTGACGTCACCTCACCTTTCCGCCACTGCGCCTCCACATCACCTCCACGTCATCTGTCCACCCGCCTGCCCTGCCACTGTGCCACTGCCACCTGGCCCCCCACGTCAGCTGCCACATCACCCTATTGTACCCGGACCCATGATGACGTCATGCTAAAATCATCACCAAAAAGGTACCGAAGGGCCAAAAGTGCATAAAAATTCGGGAAATGACCGTTGTTTGTCATTTTTATTTGTCGTTTCCGGAGCACTCTGCATGAAAAAGACGTCGTTTACTGCCGAAATCGATAATTCATCCACCAAAGTTGTTGCCGCCCTCAAAGTCGACCCAAGTACCCACAATTGATCCAGCTTGACGCCTCCTGCACCGAGAAATCCAGGTATTTGCCGCAGGCAACCCACTTTACCCGTATTTTTCCCATTTTTTCTCCTAAATTCCTCTAAAAAACTCTGCATAAGCTCCTCACAGATAAATTGTCCATTGAAACTACCAAAAGACCTGGTAAAATACCTGCACCACAGGGCTCTGCAAGAAACCCGTGCCCTTCTGCGAAATTCACCATAAAAACTATCTGAAGAAGCCGAGCTACCGGCAAAAAGCCCATAAAACTGCACACTCATTCCTGTTTTCAAATTTCCCCTGAAAAACCAGCTAATTATCTTGAAACACTCTGGTTTCTTCTAACAGAGTGCCCCACAGTTCATCAAACCTCAAAAGAGGTTCCTCATACTCTCAGAGCTGCTCACTTTCAAACACAACTCAGTGGGCATCCCTCAGCCTTTGCACCAGTCCTAAGCTCAAGTAAATATTCAGCTAAAATCAATCATGGCCACTCCATCTGCTCTTGATGTTGCTCCTGTCAATCCACCCAGTAAGGAGCTGGAAGCTATGCCACTTGTCCTCATTGCAGATTTTGTGGCAGAGAGGAACCACTTACAGACCTTCTGCCAGCTAAGGAACAGTCACTTGGACAACAGTGACATGTATGGCATCTGGGAGTCTAATATGCCTACATACTTCCTGCCATCTGTAAATGTCTTTCCTGAAGTCATTCACCTCGGTGCAAAAAATTATGACCAAAATCTCAGAGCTGTAAAGTCTCCATCTGGGAGCATCCTCTTCTACATAACACCAAAATCCATCAATCAGATGCTGAACTACAAACAACCCAGCTGCTATACCCTTTTTCTATAAAGTATTTGCTAGATGAGGGCTCCAAGCTCTCTAGCTCAGACATTGCTGCAGTTGCCAAAACTTTCATGAAAGTAGACTGCCAACCTTCTGGGCCACCTCCTTTTTCATATACAAATTTCAATGAGGTAGGCAAGCTGCTGGTGGACATGCTAACCTTTGTGCTGGGGTTCTCCACAAATGAGCATGTTGATGAAACTATGCTGGTCATGCTATTTGCATATAGCCTTGGGAAGCCTCCTGCTGTAAAATACAATTATGCCAAGTTTATTGCCAACAAGATACATGACCAACTGGTGAGGCTGGACAGGGAAGCAATATTCAAGTATTCAACATACATCTATCACCTCTTCGTGTACTATCAGACAGATTGCTTCCTGTGCCCCATCAAGAAACTGGATTCACAAGGTGAGAGGAGGTCTGTCATCTTCTAGTCTTGAGTCTTCCACCAAGTCCAGAACTCTCCCTACTCCTACTGTGAATTTATTGACCAATTTGTCTATCCAGTTACATGCCTCTTGAAGAGGTCTCCTCCTGCCAGATTGTCCAAAGATATGCAAAAAATCTTACAGTTGTCCAGGAATTATAAAATAGGTGATTGGTATTTATACCAAAATCACACAGTCATCAGAATCTATGGTTGTGAGCTCTGTCCCTACACGCTCCCAAAGTATGTGCCTATGAGGTTGTTTGTCTTGGAATACTATAGGAAACTCATCAATTCTGATCTTACACACTTCCATAGTGACAAGAAGAAAGCCAATCTCAAATTCAGAGACCACCTGGGCCCCTTCATGATGAACAAGAAAGATGGTTGGCAAGAAGCTGATCAAATATTGGGACAACAGCTTAAACTCAAAAGGAGCTTCCGGTAGGTCCTTATGACCCTGAAGGCTTTATCAGTGCTAGGAGAGTCAAGTATAGGCTGTTAGCTTATAAACACTGCCCATACCCACAAATAGAACACTTTTCCAACCAAGATGAATGGGTGCCTGATACAATAGTAGAAGAATTTACTCAGGAAGAGAAAATGGAGCAGACTGTAAAAGATTTAGAGAAAACTCTTGACTTGGATTCTTGTCACCAGGTCATATTCAAGCAACCAGTCCAAGTAGGAGAAGGAACATC
This sequence comes from Pinus taeda, assembly GCA_000404065.3. Lineage (NCBI taxonomy): Eukaryota > Viridiplantae > Streptophyta > Pinopsida > Pinales > Pinaceae > Pinus > Pinus taeda. The sequence goes on along the minus strand of APFE030401537.1, from coordinate 12,081 downwards.
CACTACTGCAGCTACACAGACTACCCAGCAGGCATCTGATGAGCCCCAATTTTGGTACAATTCGGGCTCATTTTGGCCTACTTTACTTGCTCAAACCATTCATCTTTATTTGCTTATGCATGCATTTCTTAGTTATTTCATGTTGTTTGTAGGAGGAAGGTTAGACACTTTATCCACGTGACTAATGCATTGTGATTCCAGGTTTTTTCATGGAAAAAGGGGAACAAAAG
>APFE030401537.1:0-11292 GCA_000404065.3 Pinus taeda | reverse complement strand
CCCTTGCTTTGTTTTGAAAGCAGTCTTCCATGCATCTTGTTCTGCTACTCTGACCTGATGGTAGCCACTACGCAAGTCTAACTTGGAAAAGTAAACAGCTTCTTTCAGTCTAATAGATCATCAATGCGAGGAAGAGGATAACGATTCTTGATCGTTATTTTATTCAGTGCTCTGTAATCAATGCACATCCTCCACGAGCCATCTTTCTTTCTCACCAACACGATTGGAGATCCGCATGGTGATGTGCTTGGTCTTATGAACCCTTTATCGAGCAGCTCATGTACCTGCTTCTTAGTCTCTGCATTCTCTAAAGCAAATAAACTGTACATTCCGATGTTAGGCAATGGAGCATCTTTCTGCAAATGAATATCATGTACTATTTCCCTTTTGGGTGGCAGACCTTTAGGTTCTTGAAATAGGATATCATATTCTAAAACAACTTTTTCTAAATCAGCTTTCTGTTTAGCATCACAGCCTTCAAATACATTGGTTTTATCAGGGTTCTTTTCCTTTACAACCATTAGTAAAAATTGCTTGCATGAATTTACAATTCTTTTCATCTGTGCTGAGTTAATAAGAGTGTAGTTATTTTTGAGTTGATGAGCTCTTACAATATATTCTATTCCATCTTTTGTCAGTTGATACTTATTTTCAGTTCTATAGAAAATAGATTTTCTATCATACAAGTAAGGACTTCCTAAAACAATACCACATATATCTAGGGGAATTATATCTATCTCAACCTCATCTACAAATGTTGACCCAAAAGCAAACCTAAGTTTACATTGTCTAGTCACTTGAAGCTTTGCTTTATCACCTACCCAACCTAATGGATATGGCTTCTTGTGAGGTGTGGTTAGTAGTCCCAACTTCTTTACAATTGCTTCAAAAATCAAGTTTACTTGTGATCCACTATCAAATAAAGTATCAATCTTTTGATCCTTGGAAATAACTCTAATATGAAAAAGCTCATGTATTTTCCTCTCATTTTCTTCATTATCAATAGATTGTGCAGAATTACTAGTAGATACTTCATAATTTTTACCTTTTATACTTGTGGCTGTGACTGTTGTTTCATCACCTGAGTCTGACCCCAAATCTTTCTGAATAGCAGCAGCAGTCTTCTTCTTCTTGCCATCGAACTATTTGGGTTTTAGCTCCAGATGCAAAGACCAGCAATGTGCATCATCATGTCCATCCTTCTTGCAGTGAGTCGTGAAGGTTTGTCTTTCTATACAGCGTTTTCCTTCCTCTCCTTCCATTTTTGCTTCTTCTTTTCCTTGCTCTTGCTTGCAGTGGGTTTTGATGATCCCCCAATCTCTAGGTTCACATTCTTGCTTCTAACCTCTAGATGTGTAGCCTGAACTGATACCTCAGCTATGCTTGTAGGGTTAAACATGAGAATGGTGTGCCTCAAATAGTTATGCAAACCACCTATATACTTCAGCAACGTTTCAGGTGAGTCTAGAGAAATGCCTAGAATTAAAGCTCTTTTTCTAAATTCTTGGGTATAGCTTTGTACACTTTGCCCCTTTAATTGGCGCAGAGTTTGCCAACTCATCATTGCTTGTTGCATATAAGCTAGTGGATAGAATTGTTTTTTAAGAGCAGAAACAAATTCACTCCAAGTAGAAAGAATTTTACCATGCTTCTTCAAATCAGCTTGTGTCTTGCCTTCCCACCACACTAGGGCAGTTCCTCCAAGGCGAAGGCTAGCCAGCTGAATCTTACTCCTTTCTGAATCGAAGCTCTGCACCCTGCAATACACATCAATCTGTCTAATCCATTTATCTAGCCTTTCTGCATTTAATTCTCCATCATAGATTGGAAAATCAAATTTTACATCTAATTTAATCAAAGATTTTTTCTTCTTTTTATTTTCAGGGCTAGAAGGAGGAGTTGATGGAGGAGGCTTTTCCCCTTTCCCTTTGCCTTCTGAATGAGCAAATAGAAGAGGTTCCTTTACTCCTTTGCCTTGTTCGGGTGTTGAGGTGCTTGCACCTCGATCCCTCTTAAATTCCCGATGCATTTCTTCCACCATGGCTCTCATGGTCATGAAACTGTCCATGAACTGAGAGCCTGATTCTAATGGAATCTCTTCTGCCATTTTCCTCCGAGGATAGAGTCTTCCAATTTCTGGGTTAGCCTCAACCAGTTATCCTTCTCCTAATTTGAGCTTTGACCTAGTTAGCATTCAACAATCCAGCACAAGCTTGTCTAACCTTAGCAAACCTAAAGCTATGATACCACTTAATCTGAAAATGAGATCTTAGACAATTATTAAGGTATTACAGACTCATGTGCATGGATTTGCCTATGTTACTTTGTGCAATGGATCGATAAGATTGCAAAATACATAGACAATGAAGTAGTTAAAGAACATAATAGACAAACACACATAAACACAGCAAGTTTAATAAGGAGCTCACCCCACACTCTTGGGCTACGTCTCCTGGTCCAGCCTTCAGTGGTGATCTCTCTATTATGTCTTCAAAAGCAGAGTTTTTACAAAAGTTAGCTCAATTTGAGTCTCACACAACAAATACGAAACAACAAGGCTTTACTTGGATCCCCCATGTATTTCTAAGTACATAGACTCTCCTTACTGACTCTCTGTCTATGTTTTCTCTCTGTCTCAGCACTACTTCCCTTCTATCTCTGTCAGTCTATGGCTTTAAAGCCAATCAGCATTGTCTGTTTGTTTCCCCTTCTCGGGCTCTCTGGCTCCCGACCTTTGTCCGCTTGAATCCCCTTCTGAGCATTAGCAATCATTGCATAACGTCTTGAGGGAAGGTGGCCACCTGCTCTGCAACGGAAGGGACCATCAGGCCTTTGAAATCCCCAAAAATAGTGTTTTTTGTTTACACAGAGAAACACTGTAAAACACAGGGAAAATCTACCAAAACACTGTTCATCGGACTTCAAATATTCATAAATCCGCACTATATTCCTATCAAGTCCGCCTTTATATCGTGAACGAATCTCCACAGTTGATCTGAGGGATCTTGATCCAACAGCTGAGATTCATTTCAGTCGTTGAAGGTATACAGAGATTACCCGCCCGAAAAGGGTGGTTTTCTCTCTCCGGGGTCTGGCCACATAGCAGCCAATGTATGGGCTCGGGTGGAGCCCGGCCAAAACCACTTACCGCCTACGGCATGCCCGAAATCTCGCTTGTTTCGGATCTCAAAACATATATACCTACATGTATAAACCCTTTCGAGTCCAGTTTATCAATTTATTAGCATTTCTTTTGTTTTCCATTCATTTGACACAAATGTGATTTACATTGAAAAAGCCCTTTTACCGGACTTGAAATATTATCAAATACCATTCATAATTTTATCGGGTCCGGCTATCGTAGTCACAGTTGTTATCAACCCCGCTCCTTTGCATAGCTCTGATGTGATATTGCGATATCGCGATCGCATGTCACCGATCCTCGGTGCTGCGGTCTACACGCATAGATCAACGACTCTCGTTTGATCGCGCTGATCGCTATCGTGCTTCCCATAACCCTCCTTCGATAGTCTTCGCCAATTGCGATATACCGATTGGATCTGGTCCGTTGAACAGCCAGATCCGACGACTCTCATGCAAAGTAGTTTTAAACCGTCGATACTCTGTTTTTCCACTATTTCTTCATGTTTTTCGCTCCCGATAGTGTTATCCACCTTTTTTAAAGGTTTTCTCCTTGTATAATTTTTAACTATATGAAGACTTAGAGGATTTTAAGATCCATTTGGATCATATGTGTTGCCTCTAGGGTTTCAAATCGCTGCCTACGTAGAAATTCGAACCTCCTCCTCTTTTGCTACTGAGCTCTCTAGCTTACGATCTATGCTCTGATACCATGTGAAAATTCGGTGACCCCAAATCCTACTGCAACAACTAATAATGTTTATTCTATTTTTTTAACTAATCAAACAAATTACTTGCAGTTTCCTATGGCAAATATCGAAACATATACACTACACCTTCACAAATACAATACTGCGGAAGAAATAAAAACACTAAAAGAATAGATGCACACACAATAATACACTGTTGTTTTTGGACTAATGTCCCCAAAAAAACCCAACTTGGGAAGACCGATGCAACAGCTGAGGGTTTTATTTATTATGCAATAGTAAATCTGAGTACAAATCTATGGAAGCTGAAATCTAGCTTTCCGTACAGAGAAAATGACTGATAGAAGTCTACTAAGAAAAATCTCACTTCTACCTGTGATATGACACTAACCTTAGCTGAAGATGAGCTGCAACTTGCCACCTCTGCGTCACCCTACGTAGATCTGTGCTACCTCTAAGGTTTCAAATTGCTACCTATGCAGGAATTCAAACCTCCTTCTCCTCTTTTGCTACTAAGCTCTTTAGCTTACGATCTATGCTCTGATACCATGTGAAAATTCGGTGACCCCAAATCCTACTGCAACAACTGATAATGTTTCTTCTATTTGTTAAATTAATCAAACAAATTACTTGCAGTTTCCTACGCAAATATCGAAACATATACACGCCAACCTTCACAAATACAATGCTATGGAAGAAACAAAAACACTAGAAGAATAGATGCACACACACAATAATACACCGTTATTTTTGGACTAATGTCCCTAGAAAAACCCAACTTGGGAAAACTGGTGCAACAGATGAGGCTTTTATTATTATGCAGTGGTAAATCTGAGTACAAATCTATGGAAGCTCAAATCTAGCTTTCCGTACAGAGAAAATGACTGATAGAAGTCTGGTGAGAAAAATCTCACTTCCATCGGTGATCTGACACTAACCTTAGCTCAAAATGCGCTGCCCCTTGCTACCTGTGTGCTACCTCTGCGTCACCCTACGTAGATCTGCATCACCCAACTCGTACCAACATTTCTCTTGCTAACTGATCAGCTGCTACTCTGGAAACTCGATCTTCCTGGCCTTCGGGCTCCCTCTCCAGCTTTTGGCACTGAATTTCGACTTCTCCTCAGCAAAATACAGATCTCCCTCTACAGCTCTACGCAGCCTCTTTGCAATGCGTCAGCCTCTCTGTGGAATTCTCTGTCTCTCTGCTATGCACTCACCGCACTGATAAGCCCATAGGGAAGCTTCCTTTAACTTAGTTCCATCCTTGGTTTAAAGTGCAGAAAAGAGTTGGTGAGGTGACAATGGCCAACCTCTTAATTACACAAGTCTCCACCTAGGTTCTTGGGACTTTACATTTTCGGGTGACAGATTTTGTGGTAATAGGAACTATTTGTTATCTTTATCAGACTTATGTTTTTCTCCAAGCTTGATAATTTTAAGGTTTCCTTATTTCTCGACTATAACTATATTTACCTAAAATAACAAGCCAAAGTTGAGCTGTACTATTGGTCATGTACCTAAAAAATATCATGAGATCAGATATTTACTCGCCATTGCATTTCATATATTATGTTTTGATAACTTAAAAGATGACTTTTAAAAATAATTACATTTAGATTTATATAGAAATGTGTGCGCATTTTTCTGAAATGATATTTGGCAATGAAAAACTAATTATATCATAAATATTGTAAGAAGAAAGAAATTACCTTCTTCCTTTTGCATCTGAAATTACACCCCACAAATATGCACCCACCATCATTCCCATAAATACTACACTAGTGAGCATGCTTTCTTGATAAGGAGACACTCCCCACTCAGAATGAATTGCTGGTCCTAGAAATGAAAGTAGCATCATCTCCATTGCTTCAGCAGCCCAACCTAAACCAGCATAAGCCAGCAAAAGCCCTTGGAATTTCCCAAATCCCACAGCCAAAAGTGCATCATCAACAGAAAATACCTGACCGCCATTTTCCATCTGCAACCCATTAACATTAAAACAGAATTATTAGGCTTCTGGCAACATATATGCAAAGTTCAAAGATGCATGGATGTAGCAATGCAGTCAAAATCTCAAATCTTATATAACAATATTATGTAGGAATATTGAATTCAAGAAATATTGAGAATAAACAGTAAAGACCGAAGAAAGCCTCCCATTTCATAATGGAAGAGTGTAGAAGATAGAACAAAGGAACTACCTTGAATAGGTTAACTAAAGAAGCATGATATGCACACATCATAATGGAAGAGGGTAGAAAATAGAACAAAGGAACTATCTTGAATAGGTTAACTAAAGAAGCATGATATGAACACACGAGTGCAAAAGCATGTAAAGATTGGAATAACAATAACAAATATCTGACCATATAAGAACCAGCAGAAACACACCTATTCTTTTCTTGCATATCCTTTAAATATGGTTTTCAGAGACACTACACAATGTCGATACAAAATTTTTGGCCAGGATATGCATGGATGAAAGCATCCAGTCTCTTTGTGTTCGTGTGGATAATATCATAATAGAATCCACAGCACCCTACCCAACTTCGAACTGCAAAGTAATTATTACTCATAAATAAAGATATATACAACATTTACCTCTATATTGTGACTCAGCAAAAGAACTGCTAACAGATTTTTCTAAGAGACCATTGTGATAAAATATTGAATTCTTATTATAAATTGATGAAAAGTTCACGGCTGTAAAAACTACCTTCAACTCGTGCACCTACAATTCAATAAATGTCCCTTATCTTCTACAACCTTTCTGGCCATAGAATGAACAAACTATTATTTTGGTTATCATCATGCCATAGGTTGTCTACCATACAAATTGTGATCTCAAACAATTTGCAATACCTCAAAATGTATTCATCCATAATATCTGCATTGTACAAGCAATGCCCTTTGGTACAAGGTTTAATGTTGAGACTCACTGTTACAAACAGCCCTGTTCAATAACTATAAAAGAATCATCCAATTCAAGATAGGTAAAATACATACATCCATAAGGATAAAAAATTAATTGATAATAATAAATGTGATATTTCATACAACTAATGTTGAAGTTTCTAAGGCTACCAGTTAGAAACCCTCCATGCACTTTATCTGATTTATTCCTACCTACTTGTTCTGTTACTTAACAAGTTTTTACAATGTAAATACTAAAAATAAACACTAGTGCATGCTCAACATATTACAAATCAACCACTGAAGGAAACAAAAACAATCACACCAAATGACACCGTTATTTTTGGCCCAATGTCCCCGGGAAAACTCAATGTGGGAAAACCGGTGCAGCTATCTGAGGGTTTTCTTATTAAGCAATATCAGAGTACAATTTGGGTGCCAAATCCGGCCTACCCAACAAAGAATTTCCTTGGCAGTAATACCTCTCATCTTGAGACAAATTTCCCCACTGAAGCCCTAGATAATCCTTCCCGTAGCTCCTCAACTCCAATCTGCCATAGAAACCCCAGCATCTGCCTTTCTAGACTGCATTAGCCCCTCTCTACCTAGCGTTGGCCCTGTGTCACCCTGAATGGGTCTGCGTCAACCTTAAGAGGTTCTGCGTCAGCATTCTGGTCCTCTGCATCAGCAACGCTGGCCTCTCTGAAGCTCTATGCAGCTCCCAGCTACCTCTACATGGCCCTACATGAGCCCTGGCTGCTACTGCGTCACTCTCTCTGGCTCCTGCACTGATCTCCCGGCACTATCTCCGCCTCTCTGTCTCTCTGTACTCAATGCCCCTCAGCTGCAACTCTGATCATTAATTCTATCTCTCTTAGCAAACCCCGCTCTAGAGAATAGAATGACTGATCACTCGGGTGTGTTCTCCAAGTTACCCTCAAGCCTCCTCTTATACTTTTCTCGTTGAGATATCGACGCCCGAGATTAAGTCCCTAATCAACGTCTAAGATTAGATCTGGCTTGATCCATGTCTTTTGGACCATTCTAACACAGTTTCATATTAATTCACATTAATATTTTAATTTCCCTAAGTTTAGACTTAGGGACTCCATCAAAAATATTAATTATTTTAATATCTCCTGAATTGTTTAGAATCTGCCCAAACCCTTTCTGGGAATGGAGATCTCATGTGCCCAACCTCTCCACCAAATTTCGTGGTTAGAGCACATCCGATGCTACCCCAAATCAACACTCCCTCTTAGCGAGGACTGTGCTCTAGCAATACTCCTCACTGAGTATCACCCTGATCATCCGACATCGGTCCCTGCATTGATGCTAGGCCTAGTACCCACCATCCTCTACATTGTTGTATCCCATACTGCTGCCCATGGTTCTGCCACTGCCACTGCTACATCTGTACGACAACTCCCTCTGCATCCGTGCTACTGCTGGTCCTTTCTCCCAACACTACATCCGCACTGCAACTCCTCTCATCATGTTGCATCGTGCTACCCACTGCTACATCTGTACGACAACTCCCTCTACATCCGTGCTACTGCTGGTCCTTTCTCCCAACACTGCATCCGCACTACAACTCCTCTCATCATGCTTCATCGTGCTGCCCACTGCTGCACTGCAACTCAGTAACTGAGAAGTAAGTAACTGATCTCCCAACTCTGACCTTTCTGTTGGGCTAGAGACCCTCCTGATGCTAAAGCTCCCTTTACCGCTGACAAGTGCTCCCTCTCGCACCGTTGCATCCCTTTGTGCCATCCTGCACTGGTGCAACACTCCCATGCCTCTCGCACTGCTGCAGCCTGCCAGCCTCGCACTGTCTCGGGACTCCTGCACTATAGCTCTCTCTGTCGCTTCATCTGCATCCATCTCTACCCACATCAGCCAGTCCTGCTACTCCTCTTCGGGGCTACCGTAGCAAAGTCTAACCCAAGAGGCTGGGTACCTCAAGGATCCTGCCCTGCATCCCCTGTAGTCCACCTGACTACAGCTCGATGTCTCCCCACTTCTTCTCAAGTGGTGCGTGTGCACTCATGGCATAGTCATCGTCTGTCAATACTTCCTTCTCTGCCCTTGTTGGCACTACCTTAGTCTCGGAAGACTCCCCCTTACTCTTCTTCCTTGGACACTGGGTCGCATGATGACCCAGTTCCCCACAACGGAAGCACTTGATCTTGGAGAGATCCTTCTTCCACTTTTCCTACTTTCCCTCAGATGTTAGGGCAACATCTTCCTCCTCTTGCTTCACTTTGATCCCCTTGCTGCCGCTACCTATCTTTGACTGTCATCTGATCTCTTCTTGGCGAAGAGCAGCCCACATCTCATCCCAAGTTGGAAGTGTCCCTCTGCCTAGTATACTCTGGACAAATACCTCCCACTCTTCTGAGACAGCTTTCAAGGCTGTCCTCACCATCAATTCCTGATCTGGTGTGGCTTCTATAGCAGCCAACTGATCTCGAATCTCATTCAGTCCTCCGAGGAAGGTGTCAATCGGTTCTCCCTTCTTCATCTGATACGACCTCAATTGATTCTCTAGTAACATTCTTCTCTGCACAAAAGTATGCTAGTACAATTTCTTGAGGACTTCCCACATTTCATATGTCGTTTCCTTCTTGGTAATGTGTGGTACTACATGGTCCTTGACCCTGTCAAGGATGATGCTCTGGGCTGTCGCCATTGCCTCCACATACTTGTTGTTATCATTTGGGTCCAGTAGGATAGCTATAACCTTCAAGGCGAAGTTCTTGACACGATTTCTATCAAGTACGGATAAGATTCTGGCCTTCCAGACTGCGAAGTTCGACACTCTGTCTAGTCTGTCCTGGTCTCTTACTCCGTGTAGTGCCATGATGCTCTTCTACTTCCCTCCTGGAAGTTCTCGATTTGACTCCCTTTGAGTCTCAATTTCCCTCCTAGAAATCCTTCTGCCGATGTCAAGATGCCCCCTACTCTGATCGTCTGTGCAACCGCACCACTGATCCGGGTTTCTCGGCTAGAAAACCTTGGTAGCAACTCTCTCCTCTTGGCCTTGCTCTGTCAGGTATTGTTCTGACTATAATACCTCACCAGCTCCACTCTGCAACGTTCCCATAGCCTTCTAGACCCCAGCAACCTGAAGGTGAGAGATCCTAGGCTCTACGCAATCCCGGCACTAGCAACCTGCCCTCCTCAGCCAACTGCGTCAGCCCTCCTAGCTTCTGCATGGCTCTGCATGAGGCTCCCTTTGCCTCCCTTAGCCTCTATGCTACCTCTTCCTAGTTCACACTTGATGACACAGGCACTGCGTCATCCTTCCCTTGTTGCTCTGCTAAAAACAACCTCTGTCACCTCGGGATAGCTGCTTTCTACTGTTGTTGCTTCGCTCGGCTGATGTCCTCAGTCCTCCTGTGATCTGCAATCACGCTCTGATACCATGTTGAAGTTTCTAAGTCTACCAGTTAGAAACCCTCCATGCACTTTATCTGATTTATTCCTACCTACTTGTTCTGTTACTCAACAAGTTATTTACAATGTAAATAGTGAAAATAAACACTAGTGCATGCTCAACATATACAAATCAACAACTGAAGGAAACATAAACAATCACATCAAATGACACCGTTATTTTTGGACCAATGTCCCCAGAAAACCCAATGTGGGAAGACACCGTTATTTTTGGACCAATGTCCCCAGAAAACCCAATGTGGGAAAATCAATGCAGCGATCAGAGCGTTTCCTTATTAAGCAATATCAGAGTACAATCTGGGTGCCAAATCCAGTGTACCCAACAGAGAATTTCCTTGGCAGTAATATCTCTTAGTTTGAGACAAATTTCCTAGCTGAAACCCCGGATAATCCTTCCCGCAACTCCTCATCTCCAATTTGCCCCAAAAACCCCAACGTTTGCCTTTTTGGACTGCGTCAGCCCCTCTCTGCCTAGCACTAGCCCTGCGTCACCTTGAATGGAACTGCATCAACCTTAGGAGGCCCTGCGTCGACCTTCTGGCCCTCTACATCAGCAATGCTGGCCTCTTTAAAGCTTTGCGCAGCTCCGAGCTACCTCTGCGTGGCCCTGCGTGAGCCCTGGCTACTACTGCGTCACTCTCTCTGGCTCCTGCACTGATCTCCCGCACTATCTCTGCCTCTCTGTCTCTCTATACTCAATGCCCCTCAGCTGCAACTCCGATCACTGATTCTATCTCTCTTAGCAAACCCCGCTTTAGAGAATAAAATGATTGATCACTCTAGTGTGTTCTCCAAGTGACCCTCAAGCCTCCTCTTATACTTTTCTCGTTGACATATCGACAACCGAGATTAAGTCCCTAATCAACAGCTAAGATTAGATCTGGCTTGATCCATGTCTTTTGGACCACTCTAACATAGTTTCATATTAATTCACATTAATATTTTAATTTCCCTAAAGTTTAGGCTTAGGGACTGTTGACTACTGGAGTAGCACCTGATGATTATGTGAAGACTCCATGCCCAAGGATGATCCAGAGGACACTTGTACCATCAGATGTCATCAGTC
>APFE030401529.1:0-12979 GCA_000404065.3 Pinus taeda | reverse complement strand
TAATTCTCATCATATTGAGAGCCATGCCATGGGTGTTGCCATCAAGTACAACATCTGTAACATATAACCATACCAGAAACATAATGCCAACAATCTCCCCCTTTGGACTTGATGGCAAAGCTTACTTGTGAACTTTCATCTGATCCCTTTTTGTTGTCCGGTAACCCATGCACTCTGTCACATCTGATATTTCTTCTGTAGATTCATCTGAATGTATACAAGTGAGATGATCTTCTATGAGAGGGTTGCCATCAAGTACAACACATGTATCATAATGCCAACAATTCCCTGTTATAAAACTAGTGATGCTTCTCACATTGCTAACTTGTTTTTTAAAGAAATTGTAAGATTGCATGGGTTGCCCAAAAGCATTGTTTCAGACAGGGATTCAAAGTTCGTGGGAAATTTCTGGAGAACACAATGGAAGAAGTTGGGAACTAAGCTAAGTTTCAGCTCAACCTATCATCCTCAGACGGATGGACAAACTGAAATTGTGAATAGAAGCTTAGGCAATCTTTTGAGGAGTCTTACTGCAGAGCATCCAAAGCAATGGGATCAGGTATTGCCACAAGTTGAGTATGCATATAATGATTCGCCAAACACGAGTACAGGACAGAGCCCATTCCATATTGTTTATGGAATGCATCCTAGAGGAATATCTGAACTAAGAAATTTGGGAAAAGAAGAAATGAGGAGTGCAGAAGGTGAAGATTTTGCTTCCAGGATGCAATCAATTCATGAACAGGTGAAACAACAGAATAGCGGTTGTTTGGTAATCGTATATGGTGAGAGTTATGGTATTTCGTAGAAGACTGTGCGTGTTTGTATAATTTAAAAGAACAGTAAAGTGCAGTGCACTCACCTATTATATGGTGCAGCTTTGGTAATACTCAAATGTGTGAACCTTCTAAAATTCTGCGTGCCAATTATGTATGTCTTGTTTCAACTATGAGGACAGTAAATAGATATTGAATTGCAACAAGGGAATTGTTATTAGTTTTTTGTGATACTGTTAACATTATATGGACCAATATAATGACAATTTGATTATATACAGAACAAATTACATTCTAGGCTAAGGCATTTCAGCCTGCCAGTTATGTATGTCTTGTTTCAACTATGAGGACAGTAAATAGATATTGAATTGCAGCAAGGGAATTGTTATTAGTTGTTTGTGACAGTTAGCTTTACATTATTGCACAAGTAGAGGTTTCATGACTAAGGACCTCAGGGAATTGGAAAAAGACCAAACTGAAGACATAGAAGAGATTGCAACTAATTGAAATGCCTTAATTAGTTCTAAATTACTAATTAATCCTCATTATGGACATAGTTCACACAAGCGAATACAATACTAGAACACATGAACACATTTCATATATATATACAGAACAAATTACATTCCAGGCTAAGGCATTTCAGCCTTAAACCCCAGCTCACAATTTACTACATCTTGCTCACTCACAAATTTACTCACAAATAAGATATCTTCTCACACCCTATCACATTACAATTATATAAGAATTTTAGGAAGGATCAATCCTATCCTGCCCTATTAGTGGTATCAGAGCCAACAATTGGCGGTGAAGTAGATCTCAGGAGCAGTAGAAGGAAGGCTTTCAGGGTTGGAAGAGGACGAGGATGTGGACGTGGTGGAAGAGGATGGCATGCTAGGGATGTTGAATTGAGAGAAGATGTAAAGGAGCTGCGAGCTAGGTTGGATGCACTAACCTCCAGCGGGAATATAGATGATGGAGACGTGAGTGAACTCAAAGCTGAAGCTACTGAGGAGGAAGCAATAGAGATTTCCCCTGAGATGAAGATCTTTCAGTCAGTGATGAAATCCACAGCCAGGCCATGGAACTAGTTAGTACCAGTATATCAAGGAGGACTAAATCCAGAAGAGATGATTGACTGTATTAACAGCATGGAGAAATTCTTCGATTATGAAGAAATGGAAGAGGATAAGAAAGTAAAGTTTGCTGTCACCAAATTAGTGGGCCATGCAGCGCTCTGGTGGGATGTTGTACAGGCGGAAAGGAGAAGACAGGGCAAGCAGCCAATCAAGAACTAGAGCAGGATGGTAGCAAAGCTTAAAGGTAAATTCTTACCCAGTAACTATCAACAGACATTGTTTAAGCAAATGCAAAATCTCAGGCAGAGAGCTTTGACAGTAAAAGAGTATACATAAGAGTTCTATAAGGTGAGTCTAAGAGTTGGAGAAGCCCAAGACACAGCTGAGAGAGTGGCTAGATATATGAATGGCCTCAGAATGGACATTCAGGACGAAATAAGTCTACTGTCTCCAAAAACAGTAGAGGAAGCCTATCAGATAGCACTGAAGGCTGAAGAAAAACTCATAAGGAAACAGTCTGCCAGGGCGAGAGGGACTTTCAGAGGAAAAGGAAGTCAAGGTGGTAGAGGAAGGTCTACAACACCTAAAGATGGAGCTAGCAGTAGCTCAACCTTGCATGCATCTAGAGGAGGTGATGCAAGAGGCAGAGGGAGTTTTTCCAGAGGAAGAGGAGACAGAGGAAGGGGCAGAGAAATAAGATGTTACAGGTGTAACGAACCGGGACACAGAGCTTTTGAGTGTCCAGAGAATGCAGAAGTAAGGAAGAGAAATGCAATTGTTGCTCCAGCTGAGGGAGAGGCACCAGTGACAACAGTACCAGAAGAGGAGAACACACCAGAGAAAGGAGAATCTCTGGTACTTAACAAAGTTTTGATTAAATCAGCAAAGGAGGTAACTGAACCGCCACAAAGGAAAACTTTGTTTAGGACAGTATGAAAAGTTCAAGGGAAATGTTGCCAGATGATCATTGATAGTGGCAGCACTGACAACTTGGTTTCTATAGAAGTAGTGGAGAAATTGAAACTGAAAACAAGGAGGCACCCAACACCGTATAAGGTGTCATGGTTACAAAAAGGACATCAGCTACTGGTAAGTGAACAGTGTGAATTAGAGTTTCAAGTGGGCAAGTACAAAGATAAAGTTGTTTGTGATGTGATGCCTATGGACGTGTGTCACATATTGCTGGGGAGGCCTTGGAAATATGACAGAGGAGCCATGCATGATGGAAATAGAAACACCTACAAGTTTGAGAAAGATGGTGTTAATCATACATTACTACCACTACCAGAAGAAGGCGGACCAGGACAGAAGACAGATCCAAAAACTCTGCTACTTGGAGGAAAGGAGTATTTGAAGCAGATGAAAGAAGGTGATGTAAGCTATGTTGTAATTTGCAAGCCCAAGGTAATCATGACTTCCACCAAAGTTTCTGATTTACCTATTGAAATTCAAGAAATGTTGGAGAGTTATTATGATATTATTGTTGATGACTTGCCTAATGAGTTACCGACTATCCGAAGAATTAGTCATCATATAGATTTAATTCCTGGAGAAAGCTTGCCTAACAAAGCAGCATATAGAACGACTCCTGCAGAAAATGAAGAAATTAAGAAACAAGTACAAGAATTGCTTGACAAGGGGTTGATCAAGGAAAGCTTGAGTCCTTGTGCGGTGCTAACAGTGCTGAGCCCAAAGAAAGATGGAGGCTGGAGAATGTGTACAGATTCAAGAGCCATTAATAAGATCACAATCAAGTACATATTTCTGCTACCCAGAATTGAAGACTTAATGGATTGCTTGTCTGGTGCAAAATATTTTTCCAAATTAGATCTTAAAAGCGGGTATAATCAAATAAGGATAAAAGAAGGGGATGAATGGAAAACCACTTTTAAGACCAATGAGGTGGTATCAGAGCAGTAAGATTTTGAAAGAGGTACAGTTGTGTTAAAGGAGAGTTTATGGTCTTGCTATTGTGCAGATGGCAGTAGAGGAAGGTGAGAAGATTGCAATAGCCTAGAGAGGTTACCAAAAGACTAAGGCTAGAGGAGACCTTGGTGATGTAAGAGGTAGCAAGGAGGACTTGCTGTTACAGAGGTTGATTACAGCTCACAAGTTAAAGATATTACGAAGACCGGAAGCATATGACTAGGAGGTCATAAATGTTTGTGCCTCAGGAGTCTGATGCCGGAGCAACCAGAAACTAAGTGAGCAAACCTGGACCAGAGGATCAGAATAGAGAAAAGCTTGTTTTAAAGCATAAAAGTGAATTTAAAGCGGATAATTTAAAGCAGATAAGATGGATACAACCATGCACTCTTTTTGGAGAGCTTTCATTGTAGAAAAACTAGGAGAAAATCTTATCAATTCTTCCTAATGCATCTTATATAAATGTAATGTAATAGGGTGTGAGGGATATGTTTTTGTGAGGAAAACTGTGTGAGTAAAATGTAGTCGAGCGAGCTCGGTTTAAGGTTGAAATGCCTTAATTTTGTAAGTGCTTTGTTTAATATATAAACCTGGGTTTAGTGTTGTTTGTATACCGTGCGTGTTAACTTATAGATTTGTTTTTGGATATGTTTAAAGAATAGCGGTGGGTATACTGTCTGTTGTTTTTATGGATATATGCCTGTAGAATTCGATTGAGAGTTGTGCGCACAGTTCATTGTTTTTTTATGGATGAATAGACAGGTATGGACGGGCTTTAGAGCAGTTGTGGTGCGTTGTCCATTAATTTGGTGATGTGTAAAACCGCTGTGGCAATTAACAAGTACCGTGGGAGTTATAAGAACAAAAAAAATAGTGCGTTGTCCACCTAAATTTAAACACAGTGCGCTGTCCACCTAAATTTAAAAACGTTGCACTATAAATTCAATAGCGTTGATTTGGAAATGTTACATGGCTTGAATTGCGTGTTTATTAACAAGTTGTGCACATATGAAATTCGTTGCGTGGATGATTTAAACTACAAAAACTTCAAGGCATCGAAATTCAGAATTTTCAAAAGGTCCATTTAAACTGCACAAACCTTAATGCGTCGAAATTCATAATTTTTAGAAGATTTTAGCTCTAGAACGGCAGAATCCCGTGCTATTGGGACAAGGAATCTTTGCTTAACAATGAATTTCGTGTGAAACCACTGGAACTAAAGTTTAGTGGATCCATATGGTGCACAGAGTGTGTGTTAAGATAGCGCATGGGAGCAGAGACAACACTCCTCAACGCTTCCGGCCGGATCTGAAGAATGGCAGATGGGAGCTCTCACAAATATTGCATGATTCTAGATTTAATGAAGATCTACGGTAAATTGATTAAAAGGCTGCAGAAAAGATTGAGTGGGTCATAACCCACAGGTCCAGGATCTTGTTTTTTTAAAGAAATTGGGATTTTGGGCAACCCCCAAATTCTCAATTTCTTTAAAAAAACAAGATCCTGGACCTATGGGTTATGACCCACTCAATCTTTTCTGCAGCCTTTTAATCAATTTACCATAGATCTTCATTAAATCTAGCATCATGAAATATCTGTGAGAGCTCCCATATGCCATTCTTCAGATCCGGCCAGAAGTGTTGAGGAGTGTTGGCTCTGCTCCCATGCGCTGTCCATTATAACCATCCCAATACGCTGTCTCTATAGTTCAATAGCGGTTGTTTGGTAATCGTATATGGTGAGAGTTACAGTATTTCGTAGAAGACTGTGCGTGTTTGTATAATTTAAAAGAACAGTAAAGTGTGGTGCGCTCACCTATTATATGGTGCAGCTTTGGTAATACTCAAATGTGTGAGCCTTCTAAAATTCTGCGTGCCAATTATGTATGTCTTGTTTCAACTATGAGGATAGTAAATAGATATTGAATAACAGCAAGGGAATTGTTATTAGTTGTTTGTGACAGTTAGCTTTACATTATTGCACAAGTGGAGGTTTCATGACTGAGGACATCATGAAATTGGAAAAATACCAAACTGAAGACATAGAAGAGATTGCAACCAGACTCGAAAGATTGTCGTTGGAACCAGCAAGTAGTCCATCATTAGTGGTATCAGAGCCAACAATTGGTGGTGAAGTAAATCTCAGGAGCAGTAGAAGGATGGCTTTCAGGGTTGGAAGAGGACGAGGACGTGGACGTGGTGGAAGAGGACAGCATGTTGGGGCTGTTGAATTGAGAGAAGATGTAGAGGAGCTGCGAGCTAGGTTGGATGCACTAACCTCCGGTAGGAATATAAATGATGGAGACGTGAGTGAACCCGAAGCTGAAGCTACTGAGGAGGAAGCAGTAGAGATTTCCCCTGAGATGATGATCTTTCAGTCAGTGATGAAATCCACAGCCAGGCCTTGGAACCAGTTAGTACCAGTATATCAAGGAGGACTAAATCCAGAAGAGCTGATTGACTGGATTAACAACATGGAGAAATTCTTCGATTATGAAGAAATGGAAGAGGAGAAGAAAGTAAAGTTTGCTGTCACCAAATTAGCGGGCCATGCAGCGCTCTGGTGGGATGGTGTACAGGCGGAAAGCAGAAGAAAGGGCAAGCAGCCAATCAAGAACTGGAGCAGGATGGTAGCAAAGCTTAAAGGTAAATTCTTACCCAGTAACTATCAACAGACATTGTTTAGGAAAATGCAAAATCTCAGGCAGAGAGCTTTGACAGTAAAAGAGTATACAGAAGAGTTCTATAAGGTGAGTATAAGAGATGGAGAAGCCCAAGACACAACTGAGAGAGTGGCTAGATATATGAATGGCCTCAGAATGGACATTCAAGATGAAATAAGTCTACTGTCTCCAAAAACAGTAGAGGAAGCCTATCAGATAGCATTGAAGGCTGAAGAAAAACTCATAAGGAAACAGTCTGCCAGGGGGAGAGGGACTTTTAGAGGAAAAGGAAGTCAAGGTGGTAGAGGAAGGTCTACAACACCTAAAGATGGAGCTAGCAGTAGCTCAACCCCCCATGCACCAGAGGAGGTGATGCAAGAGGCAGAGGGAGTTTTTCCAGAGGAAGAGGAGACAGAGGAAGGGGCAGAAAAATAAGATGTTACAGGTGTAACAAACCGGGACATAGAGCTTTTGAGTGTCTAGAGGATACAGAACTAAGGTAGAGAAATGCAATTGTTGCTCCAGCTGAGGGAGAGGAACCAGTGACAGCAGTACCAGAAGAGGAGAACACACCAGAGAAAGGAGAATCTCTGGTACTTAACAAAGTTTTGATTAAATAAGCAAAGGAGGTAACTGAACCGCCGCAAAGGAAAACTTTGTTTAGGATAGTATGCAAAGTTCAAGGGAAATGTTGCCAGATGATCATTGATAGTGGCAACACTGACAACTTGGTTTCTACAGAAGTAGTGGAGAAATTGAAGCTGAAAACAAGGAGGCACCCAACACCGTATAAGGTTTCATTGTTACAAAAAGGACATTAGCTACTGGTAAGTGAACAGTGTGAATTAGAGCTCCAAGTGGGCAAGTACAAAGATAAAGTTGTTTATGATGTGATGCCTATGGACGTGTGTCACATATTGCTGGGGAGGCCTTGGCAATATGACAGAGGAGCCATGCATGATGGAAAAAGAAACACCTACAAGTTTGAGAAAGATCGTGTTAATCATAAATTACTGCCACTACCAGAAGAAGGCGGACCAGGACAGAAGACAGGTCCAAAAACTCTGCTACTTGGAGGAAAGGAGTATTTGAAGAAGATGAAAGAAGGTGAGGTAAGCTATGCTGTAATTTGCAAGCCCAAGGTAATCATGACTTCCACCAAAGTTTCTGATTTACCTATTGAAATTCAAGAAATGTTGGAGAGTTATTATGATATTATTGTTGATGACTTGCCTAATGAGTTACCGACTCTCCGAAGAATTAGTCATCATATAGATTTAATTCCTAGAGCAAGCTTGCCTAACAAAGCAGCATATAGAATGACTCCTGCAGAAAATGAAGAAATTAAGAAACAGGTACAAGAATTGCTTGACAAGGGGTTGATCAAGGAAAGCTTGAGTCCTTGTGCGGTGCCAACAGTGCTAAGCCCAAAGAAAGATGGAGGGTGGAGAATGTGTACAGATTCAAGAGCCATTAATAAGATCACAATCAGGTACAGATTTCTGCTACCCAGAATTGAAGACTTAATGGATTGCTTGTCTGGTGCAAAATATTTTTCTAAATTAGATCTTAAAAGCGGGTATCATCAAATAAGTATAAGAGAAGGGGATGAATGGAAAACTGCTTTTAAGACCAATGAGAGGTTATATGAATGGAGAGTGATGCCTTTTGGGTTGTCCAATGCACCAAGTACATTCATGAGACTTATGAATGACGTTCTTAAAGAATTCATTGGTAAATTTGTAATAGTATATCTAGACGATATATTAGTCTATAGCAGGTCTAAGGAGGAGCACTTGATGCATTTAAATTATGTCCTGCAAAGGCTATAGCAAGAAAAATTATTGTTGAACTTGAAGAAATGTTTATTCCTGAAAGAGGAGTTTGTGTACTTGGGATTTGTGATTTCAGCTGAAGGATTAAAGATGGATCCAGAAAAGATCAAAGCAATTGTGGAGGGGCCTTCACCCAAAAGTGTTTTCAAGGTAAGGAGTTTTCATGGTCTTGCTAGTTTTTACAGAAAATTCATTAAGAATTTTAGTAAGATTAATGCACCTATTATTAAGACCATAAAGAAAGATAAACAACCATTTAAGTGGACTGTTGAAGCAGAGAGAAATTTTCAGCTGTTAAAGAAGAAAGTAACTGAAAAGCTTGTTTTGGTTCTTCCTGATTTTAACAAAACCTTTCAAGTTAAGTGTGATGCTAGCGCAGAAGCAATTGGAGGAGTGTTGAGGCAAGAAGATAGACCGATAGCTTATTTCAGTGAAAAGCTAAATGATGCAAAAAGGAAATATTCTTCTTATGATAAGAAGTTTTATGCAGTTGTGCAGGCATTGAAGAAGTGGCGACATTATTTGATGTCAAAAGAATTTATTCTCTATTCAGATAACCATGCTTTGCAGTTTATCATGCAGCAACCAAAGCTCAACCAGAAACATGCTAAATGGGTGGAATATCTTCAAAGTTTTCATTTTGTGTTGAAGCATATAACTGGACAGTCAAATAAAGTTGTAGATGCCTTAAGTAGAAGCAATGTTTTGTTGCAGGAAAGTCAATTCCAAGTGGTGGGTTTTGATTTTCTCAAGGAGTTATATGAAAATGATTCATATTTTAAAGAGGCATTTGAAGCTTGCAGGAATCCAGTTTTGGCAGATAGGAGTAAGTGGCTGGATTATTTTCTACAGGATGGTTTATTGTTCAGGAGAAATCGGTTGTGCATACTAGTCTGTTCGATGAGGGAAAATTTAATCAAAGAAAAGCATAGTGGAGGACTTGCAGGTCATTTTGGTACAGAGAAGACTTTGGAGCAGCTCAACAAGTTTTATTTCTGGCCAAGGATGAAATCTGAGGTAGAGAAGTATGTATGAAATTGTAAGGTTTGTCAGTATGCGAAAGGAAGAAGCCAGAACACCGGATTATATATTCCATTGCCCATTCCAGATAGGCCTTGGAATATGATAAGCATGGATTTTGTGTTAGGATTTCCAAAAACTCAAAGAGGGTATGATTCAATCTTTGTTGTAGTAGATAGATTTTCAAAAATGGCACACTTTATTCCCTGCTATAAAACTAGCGATGCTTCTCACATTGCTAACTTGTTTTTTAAAGAAATTGTAAGATTGCATGGGTTGCCCAAAAGAATTGTTTCAGAGAGGGATTCAAAGTTCGTGGGACATTTCTAGAGAACATTATGGAAGAAGTTGGGAACTAAGCTAAGTTTCAGCTCAGCCTATCATCCTCAGACGGATGGACAAACTGAAGTTGTGAACAGAAGCTTAGGTAATCTTTTGAGGAGTCTTACTGTAGAGCATCCAAAGTAATGGGATCAGGTATTGCCACAAGTTGAGTATGCATATAATGATTCGCCAAATAGGAGTACAGGACAGAGCCCATTCCATATTGTTTATGGAATGCATCCTAGAGGAATATTTGAACTAAGAAATTTGGGAAAAGAAGAAATGAGGAGTGCAGAAGGTGAAGACTTTGCTTCCTAGATGCAATCAATTCATGAACAGGTGAAACAACAGCTGCAAGATAGCAACATCAAGTATAAAGCCATAGCAGACATGAAGAGAAGAGAAGTGAATTTTGAAGTTGGAGACTTGGTGTTAGCACATCTCAGGAAGGAGAGATTTCCAAAAGGTGAATATAATAAGTTGAAGTCTAAGAAAATTGGACCATGCAAGATACTGAGGAAGTTCTCTACAAATGCTTATGAGATTGAATTGCCACCTGGCGTGGGAATATCACCAATTCTTAATGTTGCAGACTTGTATAAATATGAAGATAAAGCTACAGATGATACAATACAGGATCAAGAGACTACAGAGGTTAACTGGGTAAAACAACTACCCACAGCAAGGAATTTACAGCCAGAAAGAATTCTAGACAAGCAGGTGCACAAGAAGACAAGGAGACGGGAATACTTCCAGTATCTGGTCAAATGGAAAGGATAGCCAATCACTGAAGCTACTTGGGTTACAGAAGATGTTATATAGAAACTGGGCAAGTCTGTAGACCAGCTCATGGACAGGAGCCCATGAAGATTTTTGTCCTCAGGAGTCTGATGCAGGAGCATCTGATTCAGAGGAAAAATCTTCTGATTTATTCCATAAAAGATCAAAAAATCTATAGGCAAGGAGTGGGATCCTTAGCCTGCTGTTTTCGATGTTTTTTTAGTTAAATTTAGAAAATAGAACATGCCATCTTTTCTAGATAGAATAAGGCATGCTAGATTAGTGTTGAGGAAAAAACAAAGAAAAGCTAAGATTACTATGTATTGCTACTTTCCATATATGTAATTGCTTTTGTAATAAGGCAGCTAGGAATAGGAAGGAAAAGATGTAAAAATTAGCTGCCAAGTAGGGAAGGTTTCTTTTCAGGTCAGAGTCTAGAATTAGAAATTTTTTTATGCATGAACCAATGGGAAAATTGAATGTATTAGCAACTCTTCAAAGAAAAAAAAAAGACAGAGTGTCTTGGATGGGAAGGAGCGTGGACTTGTGAAAAAGATAAATTGTTTAGCTGTGTAAAAAAAGGATTATGTCACGCTGTTCATAATTGGTTGATGGAATAAAAACAATTTAGAGGTGTATTTTACAAAACCGGTGGTGCCAATTTTATGTGTATATGCCTGTAAGTTGATGATTGAATAAAAATTATGAAGATATGCTTTACAAATTGCATAGTGCGTATGTTGTCCGTTATTTTATAATGGCATGCCTGTAGGATCAATTGGAGGCGGTGGAAAATTAAATGTTGAATGCTATAGCAATGCACATAAACTATGGTAATTATATAAAAATTTAACAGGCTGTGCGCTGTCCATTATAACCATCCCAATATGCTGTCTCTATAGTTCAATAGCGGTTGTTTGGTAATCGTATATGGTGAGAGTTACGGTATTTCGTAGAAGACTGTGCGTGTTTGTATAATTTAAAAGAACAGTAAAGTGTGGTGCGCTCACCTATTATATGGTGCAGCTTTGGTAATACTAAAATGTGTGAGCCTTCTAAAATTCTTCGTGCCAATTATGTATGTCTTGTTTCAACTATGAGAACAGTAAATAGATATTGAATTGCAGCAAGGGAATTGTTATTAGTTGTTTGTGACAGTTAGCTTTACATTATTGCACAAGTAGAGGTTTCATGACTGACGACCTCAGGGAATTGGAAAAAGACCAAATTGAAGACATAGAAGAGATTGCAACCAGACTCGGAAGATTGTAGTTGGAACCAGTAAGCAGTCCATCATTATGTATCATCAAATAAGGATAAGAGAAGGGGATGAATGGAAAACCGCTTTTAAGATCTAATTTGGAAAAATATTTTGCACCAGACAAGCAATCCATTAAGTCTTCAATTCTGGGTAGCGGAAATCTGTACCTGATTGTGATGTTATTAATGGCTCTTGAATCTGTACACATTCTCCAGCCTCCATATTTCTTTGGGCTCAGCATTGTTGGCACCGCACAAGGACTCAAACTTTCCTTTCCTTGTCAACCCCTTGTCAAGCAATTCTTGTACCTGTTTCTTAATTTCTTCATTTTCTGTAGGAGTCATTCTATATGCTGCTTTGTTAGGCAAGCTTGCTCCAAGAATTAAATCTATATGATGACTAATTCTTCGGATAGGCGGTAACTCATTAGGCAAGTCATCAACAATAATATCATAATAACTCTCCAACATTTCTTGAATTTCAATAGGTAAATCAGAAACTTTGGTGGAAGTCATGATTACCTTGGGCTTGCAAATTAAAGCATAGCTTACCTCACCTTCTTTCATCTACTTCAAATACTCCTTTCCTCCAAGTAGCAGAGTTTTTGGATCTGTCTTCTATCTTGGTCCGCCTTCTCCTGGTAGTGGCAGTAATGTATGATTAACACCATCTTTCTCAAACTTGTAGGTGTTTCTTTTTCCATCATGCATGGCTCCTCTGTCATATTGCCAAGGCCTCCCCAGCAATATGTGACACACGTCCATAGGCATCACATCACAAACAACTTTATCTTTGTACTTGCCCACTTGAAACTCTAATTCACACTGTTCACACTTGAAACTCTAATTTGGGATTTTGGGCTCATACCCAGATCTCATTTTCATCAGGTGGTATCAGAGCAGTAAGATTCTGCGGAAAGAGGTACAGTTGTGTTAAAGATGTAGAGTTTATGGTCTTGCTATTGTGCAGATAGCAGCAGAGGAAGGTGAGAAGATTGCAATAGCCTAGAACGATGATGAAAATGAGATATGGGTATGAGCCCAAAACCCAAATTCTTTAAAATCTCGATCTTGGCCACTAATCCCCATGGGAAGCATTTTAAACTTTTAATGTTATTAACGTGGATCTTCATTTAAATCTAACATCACTTTAATCATCATCGAAAACATGCAATGCAATTCTAAAACAGTAATAACAATATATGGATTTTAACTTAATACAGCACTGCTAACCCCAACTCCGATCTGTATTTTCTTTTACTTAAAAAATTCGACCTGCAGCAGACCTTCTTTCCGGGTAAAAACAATGCAATGATT
>APFE030401528.1:185899-212160 GCA_000404065.3 Pinus taeda | reverse complement strand
TGTAAGGACTCTGGACACCACATATCTCCACAATGGTATGATATTGTCCACTTTGGGCCTAAGCCCTCATGGATTTGCTTTTGGACTTATCCCAAAAGGCCTCATACCAATGGAGATATTTTTCCATCCTTATATACCCATGATCCTCCCCACTTCTAGTCAATGTGGGACTTTGGTCGTATACCCAACAGGATCTACAGATGTTGAAAGCATGGCTTGCAGGTTTTTCTCCTTCTAATAGGGGAATAACCACATTCAGATATTATGGAGAGTTTGCTACACTGTCTGGGAGCTCTCTCATGCTAGAGATGCTCCATAATGTGTGTTGGTGTGGTTGTTGCACTGTTGATGCCTCATGACCGATTCTGTTTCAGGCTAGCTGCGCGTGCTCCAAGTCTTCTTTTGTGTCGCACTATCTATGATCCCTAATTACCTTTCAGCTTCTGCTGTGTGGTGGAATGGCTCTTCGGGCCTATGAAACCCCTCTATAATGTGGACAACGACTGGTTTCTGTTTAATACATAAAAATGATGTAATACAGTGAACTCCCGCCTTCTCTGTGTACTTTGGAAATACATGAAAAACACTGAAAAACAGGAAAAATCGGCCTTGGCGGACTTGAATATATATATATTGCTCCCTGAACCCTTTCGGTTCCAGGCTTATCACTATCGCAATGCCCCAAGGATCCTTTGTATTTCGTTTAAACAACGAAAATACACAAAATATATTGAAAACAGGCCTTTGGCGGATTTGAAATATTATAAAATTTCATTCCCAAACCCTTTGGGGTCTGGGCTCCATCGCTATCGGCGCTGCCTTGCTTCCCTATGTATTTCATTAAAACAACGAAAATACAACCAAAAACGTGGAAAATGCTTGGGCGCGGATCTCAAAATTTATGAATTTCCAACTATGATGCCATCGGGTTCGGCCCATATAGCCACTCATATGTATGTGCACAGGCCCTGCCCATGGTATATTTCCGATGCGATATCAGTGATGCGATAAATCACAATCGCTAATCGCTCACTTCCCAGGCCTTTATATATATAATATATGCTTCCCGCTAATGCGACCCGCAAATCCGATGATCAACGATCGTTGATCGGCGGTGTCATGTGCCCTATGTTAAACTGTCCCTTCTGCTTGCCGATTTGTGATTTTCTGCCTAGATCTGGGCTGTTGATCGGCCAGATCTGACGTCAGTTGTGCACTCTTTGGTTTCAAACCTGCGATAAGGGTTTTTGTCTGATTTTGAAGTGTTTTAGCCTCCCGATAGTGCATTTTTTCCATTCAAAGGGCTCTCCTCCCTTGCTTGTTTTGATCTTGGGATGATCTTAAACACTTTTGAAGATTCGAAGAGCATTTATGGATCCCTTTGCATGATTTTAAGCAAACTTTGGAGGCTTTGGGAGTATTTTGGATCCATTGTTGGGCCAAATGCCAACAAAGCTAACACTGGATCCTTCTGGTGATGAAAGCTTCCTTGTGAGCTTTCAAGAACTACAGATCAATGCCTTTCCTGTAAAAAACAAGATCAAATCTTCCTCCTAGTGTTGCATTGGGCATGGAGTCTATTTAGCATGAAATAAAAATTCGAAAACAAAATATTTACAATACCAAGGCTTGAAAGCCTAACTGAAATAAAGTTCGAAGAACAGCCCATTGAATGGGCCATCAAAAACATCTCCTCCTTCCTTTGATGCATCCCATTTGAGAAAATAGTCACCAAACTAAAAATTGACCCTTTTTACCTTTCTATGAAAGGTTTCTTTCTCTTGGTCAATGTGTATATCAACCAATTCATCAAAGACTTGCAAAATCCTATTGATTTGATCTTCTACTTCAAAACATTTCTAGCATTTGAAATTATCAGATAGAGATGGTCTATATTTCACCTCCTCTCTGTATGCTTTCAGCCTTGGATGTTTTGATTGGGAGGTTTTGTACTCCTACTGAATAATAAGGTCTGCTTCATACTTTGTTGTGTCATTCGTGACCTGAAAATTTAATATGAAAGATGAATCAATGCATTCTTGTGTGGGGGACATAAGGACTTCACCTGTTCCTACAACTTCCTCAGAGAAAGCCCCATCAAAGAACATGTCCCAAATCTGTGGGTCTTCTTCGTCTATGATCTGGCAAACTGGTTTTTAAGCTACGTAGAGGCTAACTGATAAGGCTGGGTAATTTCAAGACCGAGCTTATCCATGACAGCCTTGGGCATTGAATTATGGCTGGCTCCAGTGTCTAGAGGGAAATTGTGAAGGATTTTATCATGAATAGACATAGAAACATAGAATGATGGGGAGCTATCTTCACAATTTACAATCATTAGGCTGAGAATAACAGTTGGTTAGTCATTTTGCAGATTTACATAGTCAATTGAGGCTTGGATGGTTTTAGGCTCAAGAGCCTTAAGGATAGATTTCTTGAAGGACTCATTCTTCACTGGTTCAATCAGAGGCATAGGTATTCTTGGCTTCTGGATTTCTGATTGAAAACTAAAAGAAGAAGGGGACTTGTCAAAGCCTCTTACCTCTATGGCTGGAGCTTTGAGGATGATATGATCAACTACTGGTTCCTTCTGCTTATTAGCTCGTTGTTTTGCAGGGGAAGCAACTTTATGAACAAGAGTTTCTTTGACATTATTCATCATAGACCTCAGATTATATTGGTGTTGATCTACAATTTGTAGAATAGCTTCACCATTCCATTCTTGGCTGATCTAGCCATTGAATAATGACTTCTCATAGGCAGCTTTGGTTAAAAATTGGTGTTGCCTTTGTCTTCCATACAATGGATCTCGTCATCTTCTTCAAACTACTCTTCTTCCATGACTGCATTTTGGAAAGGTGTCTTCACCCTTTGGTCTTCATTGGCATCTTTGTTTCTTTGCAAAATCTGCAACTGCTCATTTTCTCTTCTATATGGATTTGGATTTGGAGGAGCAAAGGTATTAGGAACCCTTCCTTTCCCAGAATGTTGCTCAACCTTAAATTTGGAAATTTCAGAGGCTAATGACTCTATAATCTTGGCCATTTTATCAATCTTTGGATTTGAAGATGATGAAGGCTCGCCCCTCTGTCTTCTTCTATCAACATTACCTTTGAGCTTTTCTGCAGCCATGATGTTTGATTCTACTTCCAAGGTTGCATCTTGAATATCAGTCAAAGAAGCACATCGCCTCTCCCTCAATAGTAAAGAGAAGTCGGAATCAAGGGCATTGGCATAGATGAGTCTAGCAGAGGTACTGGTGGTTTTCACTTTAGCTGGTATCTTGTTGTACATAAGGTTAAATCTCTTATTAAAATCAAACAACAGCTCACTGTTTTCTCTCTGTAAGTTCCCAAACTCAGTGTGGTAGTAAAGGATATCTTTCTTATCCCACCAATGATTTAGGAATGCATCATCTAAGGCCTCAATATCTACTATATATGCTGGGGTCAATTCCCTGAACCATTTTATAGCCTCTCCATCTAGGCTTTGGACAAAGGCTCTCACCCAGACATCATCTTCACTAATGTCCAGGTTATCAGCATAGTTATAGAATGACTCAAGATGTTCTTCAGCTAAAACACCTCCAGTTCCAGGGAACTTAGGCATATACTTCTGATATTCTCCAGTAGACATAGCATTCAAAGGAGTGGGCAGTATTAGAGGCCCATACCTAGTAGCTATGATTCTTTCCATTTTGGTAGGTGCTTGTGTACTTGCCATAGTAGCTGTGGCAGCTAAAAGAGTACTAGCAATTTGAATGATAGAAGGCTGAGGAGTAACTAACAGGACTAAAGGAGTATGATGGATAGGAGGTGAGGTTTCCTTTGGGCTTAAAGCAAAAGGAGAACCTAAAGAATAAGGAGCTTTATGAATCTCTGAGAGTTTTCCTTCACTGCTAGTATTAGATGCTACACTCTCAACATGTATTTGTTCTATTACAAGCCTTTCTTGAAGAAATATGGGAGATTGTTTGGGTTTACCTGAACCTAATGCTCCTTTCTGCAATACCTTTCTCTTTTGATGATTTTTTTAGGGTCAGGTATTGGATCAGCTTGTAGCTTTTGAGGATTTCTCCGAGTATGCCTCACAAACTGAGCCAGAACTATGAAGTGGAGTCGCCAAGAGGTTCGGCCTCCAGTAGAGTTTCCAGATAGATGATTACAACCAAAAATGTGCCCATACTTTGTCTATCATCAAATTTGGATCTGTGTCATTTCCCAGGGAAGCTAAGCTTCAGTTTCATCTCCCCGGCAATGGTGCCAATTGTGTTATCATTCTAGGAAACTCTCCTAGGTTGTAGATCAGAGATGCCTAGTAACATATAATCTTCAATATTGTTCTCTGAACTATTGGAATAAATGATGGTTTGGATCAAGTCATATAACCATTTCAGCTCTATTCTCACTCAAGACATGCATGAACACCCTCAACAACACAAGGCTTTAGACCAAAAATCCTCAATAGTTTGTAGATTTAATGGATAGATGGAGAATATTGACAGTACCAATAGATTGCATACACGAACATATATGAATGGCTAGCTACAGGCAGCAAATGAACTCACTGACTATACTGGCAAATGCATATATAATAACACATATGAATGGCTAGCTACAGGCAACAAAGAAGCTTGCTAATCTAATATATCAAAGCAGAGATAAGATGATAGTTATCTGGCCTTAAACACACAGAAACCCTGAACAAACTGTTCAAGTGAGAGCGTACAACAACAAAAAGAGAATGGACATTGAACATCTAATGGAAAAAGAAGCTTATATTGCTTAGAATGAAGATGATAAGCTTGAATGAATAGAGGAGGAATAATCTCCAAAAGTTGAACCCTTGTTACATCTAGTTTTCAGATATTTATAGCCTTTACAATGATATTCAGCCTTTTGAGGCTTGAGAGATCATAATTGATCACTTTGACTTGTTTAACTGTTTGATTCACTGAAGACAAGCATGAATTGGAGGTTTTTCTCCTTTTGACAGGGTAATAACCACATTCAGATATCTTGGATAGTCTGTTGCACTATCTGGGAGCTCTCTTGTGCTAGAGATGCTCCATAATGTTTTTTGATGTGGTTGTTGCGCTGTTGATGCCTCATGGCCGATTCTATTTCAGGCTAGCTGTGCGTCCTCCAGGATTGCTTCTATGTTGCGCTGTTTGTGCTCCCTGATCACCTTCTAGATTTTGTTGTGTGGTGGAATGGCTCTTCAGGCCTATGAAACCCCTCTAGAATGTGGACAGTGACTGGTTTCTGTTTAATACATAAAAATGATGTAATATGGTGAACTCCCACCTTCTCTGTGTACTTTGGAAATACATGAAAAACACTGAAAAAACAGGAAAAATCGGCCTTGGCGGACTTAATATATATATATATATATATATATATATATATATATATATATATATATATATATATTGCTTCCCGAACCCTTTTGGGTCTGGGCTTATTGCTATCACAATGCCCCAAGGATCCTTTGTATTACGTTTAAACAACAAAAATACATAAAATATATTGAAAATAGGCCTTTGGTGGATTTGAAAGATTATAAAATTTCATTCCTGAACCCTTTCAGGTCCAGGCTCCATCACTATCAGTGTTTCCTTGCTTCCCTACGTATTTCATTAAAACAAGGAAAATACAGCCAAAAACATGGAAAATGCTTGGGCGCGGATCTCACAATTTATGAATTTCCAACTATGATGCTGTTGGGTCTGGCCCATCAGGCCACCCATATGTATGTGCACGGGCCCCGCCCATGGTATATTTCCAATGCGATATTAGTGATGCGATAAATAGAAATCGCTAATCGCTCACTTCCCATGCCTTTATATATATAATATATGTTTCCCGCTGATGCGACCCGCTGATCCTATCATTGGCGATCGTTGATCGGCAGTGTCATGCGCCTAATGTTAAATTGTCCCTTCTACTCGCTGATTAGTGATTTTACACTTAGATCTAGGCCGTTGATTGGCCAGATCTAATGACAGTTGTGCACTCTTGGGTTTTAAGCCTACGATAAGGGTTTTTGACTGATTTTGAAGTGTTTTAGCCTCCCGATAGTGCATTTTTGCTTGTTTCGATCTTGGGATGATCTTAAGCACTTTTGAAGATTTGAAGAGCATTTATGGATCCCTTTGCATGATTTTAAGCAAACTTTGGAGACTTTGGGAGTATTTTGGATCCATTTTTGGGCCAAACGCCAACAAAGCTAATAGGTTTAACTATAAATTACTTAACAAAGGTGGTTTATTAAGTAATTTCTCATAGTGAAAGCAATTTTACTATGGTAAAATTGGATTTACATGGTGTACTTCGATCCATTTAGTAAATTAGGCTAAGTGATCAATTATTTGGTTTTAACAGCTAGGATGAACAAAGAATTATACAAAGTAAAATCTAGGCCTAGATATTTCATGTCCCTTTTATGAAATTATTTCTCGTTCTAATAATTATGTCATACCATAATGGGTGTCCAATCATGTAGGCACAAATGGATGGGAGTATAACACTTTTTTAACACTCATTCCACCTTATTCCTCTCCCTTTGCATGTGAGTTCATGTGTAATATTATGGGAAATTGGATTATATGTGTGGGCTTCTTTTTATTTTTGGTTGACCCAACTTAATGATATTAATACCATATTTTCTATCAACCATAGAAACATAAGATAATTGTAAGTGGGAAGAAGTGTTTTAGTTTGAGAGACATTTGGTGGGCCTTTTCTCAAACTCAAGGAGACAATTCAAGATGCTCTTGTAAGTCATAAACCTATCTAGAGTTTCCATACCTTTGTAGAAAAAATGGCCCACAATTATTGCAGGAATAATTATTACAGTCTGTGTGAGCCCAAGGATGTTAAATGGGGGGTTATGCATTACGAGAATGAGGTTACAAATAAAAGTTTGCATGATTAATTCCACATATCCTTGGAATTATTGGCAGGAACACTATGATAGGATACTTAAGGAAGATAATAGGTGGAGGGCCCAATAAGCAATATATACTTCAACTCAACTAATGGTAGTTAAAGAATGAGAGAAAGGGGTCACATCCTTCACATAAATTTATTTCCAAATTATCTAGAGCTAGAACCTCAAATAGGTTCTATGCAATCTCTAGTTGGAAAATTATTAGCTCACCTTCACCTCTCATAGGAGATGGTTTTTTCTAACCCCCATTAAACTTTTTCAGCCATTCGGGTTTCCATTCTTTACAAATCTTTAGAAAATGAAGAGAATTGGGACATTGTGATGAGCCCTAATATTGCAACAAGAATGCTGCAACTCCCAAGGCTACCAACTTTAATTATCAACCCGCAGTTCGTACAAAATTAACAGGTATCAAACTATATGTGCAACATATAGTGTGTCCTTCTTTTGTTGATATGATGTAATGGAGTGAATGTCATGAAATTAAAGCAAAAATGAAATTGTTACTCTATTTGCAAGAGATGGAAATGCTACTTGTTCAACTTGTAAATGCTAACTAATCAATTCATGAAAGGACAAAGGTTAATCTAATTGCAGAAATAAATTTATTTTATCTTACATAATTCATCAAACTATCAACCATAATTTCATGTACTATATACCTAGTTCACACTTGCTTGTAACTCAGTAACCTACTTGCATCATACTTGTGATAAAGAAACTAAGTCTACTCAACTTTTGTAGTGAATAAAAGGAAGGGTTGGAGTGGATTAGGAGCTTCCACTCATTATAAAATAATAGTTGGGGGTCATTATTCATATATAATAAGTCATAGTTACAGTGGGGATCAAAACCGATGAAGGAAATTGGTGTTACAGGTTTGCTACAAGAAGTTAAGGTTTTCTACAGGAAGAGATAACTCACTGAATGACCAAGGAAATCAAATGAAAATGTGATGGGACAAATTTTTTTATTAAGTAGGATGTCTTAGGTCTCCATTCTAACTGGAATCACTCCAAAATACCATTGTTAACATGTGCTAAAAAATAGCAAAAGATTACTAGTCTAAAATATGGAAATTTGAGAACTAGTGAGCTAGTTAACCTATCAAATGCCTAATCTAATCAAGTGAAGATGTAATGGGGTAAATTTTGTTATTAACTTGAATGTTTTTATGATATAATGCAAGTGGAATAAACTCAAATGAAGCTCTTTAGCATGTTCTAAAAAATAGCAGAAAATTACTAATATTTGCTATAGGGGACTTCCAAAAAAATTATATTTGTGAATAAGTAAACTAATTCAAGTAGCTCAATGATGTCTATGACCTTCCAAATCTGTTCCAAGGATGAAATAATTCTTGTTAATCTGTAAATATTTTGAAAACCAACTCACTTCAACCATTTAACCCAATCCTACAACAAAAAAATCATCAATACTAAATGCAGAAATAGGAAAAACAAGAACAAGAGATGCATGTGAATAAGAAGTGTGTTATGAATAAATATATAGGCAAGAATCTAAATAATAGTAAGTGAAATTTAATAAATATAATACACCCTATGGTTCCATTTGCGGTAATTAGAAATAATAAGGTTCCATTTGTTGTAATTATTTATGGTTATTATCATTTACTTTATTTTACATTATTTCCTATATCTCATCAACGAAGACAAAAGTAGTTCATTTCCTTCAAAAAAATAAAATAAAATAAATATGGAGTCTAATTTGAAAATAAAAGAAGGAAGATTCTCCTATAAAGTATTCCAATTGTAAATTATAAATTATTTACATTGAAAGGGCGCATCCAAAGGAAACATATTAAGATTGCCATCAATCCAGACCTTGAAGATAATCACATTAATATTAATTTGGAAAATCAACTATTAATTCTAGATCCAAATATAGGCGAACGAGAAGGTTTTTTTGGTGGAAAATAATATGAAATTAATGATTTACAAGTGACAATTGATCATTATGAGTACATATCTCAATTTTGTGTCGTAACTATGCTTGACAAGAGGTTGACATGATTCTCGGTCGACCTTGGTTGAAGGAATTAGGTACGTTCATTCTAAACATAGAAAACAAATTCTTGATGTTCCCTTACAAAAAGAACATGGTCACGTTCGAAGACATGACAACAAAATCAAAACTGATAATGCCTTCAGCAAAAGATCTTATGGATATTTCGAAACTAATGTTTCAAGAGAATCCAGAAACAGTATCAAAGAAGAAGAAAGAGTATGAAGAAGTCATACCCAACAAAAATAAGGAAAATTCATCTTTGAAGGAGCATAATAAAAAGCTACTTACACAAGTAAGAAAATGTAAAGCTAAGAAACATCAGTGAGAACAACAAAAGGAAATTTTTGAAAAGAAACTCAATGAAAATCTATCAGGAAAAGAAGAGGAAAGTTTATGGCTAATGAACCTTAACCAAAGGTTATTAGAACGAATGAAGTGTTTAAAAACTGAGAAGATTGAATACCAAAATAAAGTTGACTTACAAAATGAGGAACTTTTACATCTCAGAAACCATAATCGAAGTCTACTCACTCAAATTAAAAATCTTAAGGATGATAGGAAATCATTGGAAAATAAGTTAGAAGAACTTATTACGAAAGAAATGTCGAAGTTGTCAATCCAAGTTGGAGGTAAAGGAACTTTGTTCACTTCATTTGGTATCAGAGCATTCGATCCTCTGGCTACTCCACCGCTGCACAGAGTCGTGTTCTTCGATCCAGGTCTTTGACAGTCAAATTCATCAACATTGTTGTCGTTGAAGCATTTCACTACAAGAATTTGGAGTTTCTCCATTTCACTATCAACCATTTGGCCATTCTAAAAAAAATATAGAAAAAAATCAAATTCCAAAAAAAGAAATAAAGAAAATAAAATAAGTACATATAAAGATTAAAAAAAAGATTTAAAAATAAATAATTAAATTTTGAAGGAGAACATTCATATATATAAAAAAGGTTCTACATTATTGATAAAAAGTTCATAATAAAGATAAGAGGGAATCTTTCCAAGTATATTTAAAACTCTTTACGTGAATGGTAAGTTATACTTTTTATCTGAGGAATAGATAATATTATGCTGATTCTTCATTAAGTGGTTTACAAGCCCGTGGTTTTATAAACCCATGGTAATTTCCCATGGTATTTTAAAAGTAAAAAAAGAAAGAAAGAAGGAATACAAAATCTCTTTATGTGAATGGTAAGTTTTACTTTTTACGTTGAGAACATTAACTGAGGTTTTAGAAACAACCCATGGTATTTTAAAAGTAAAAGAAAAAACAAAAGGGATGCAAAATCTCTTTACATGAAAGGTAAGTTTTGTTTTTTACTTGGAGAACATTAACTGAGTCAAAAGTACATAAGTGGACATATATTTTATATTATACCCCAAAGAGGTGAATAGCGATGTTTCACTAGGGTTGTAGTTTTTCAAAAAGAAAAAGAAAAATAAATATTATAAATAAAAGATATATAAAGAGAAGTATTATATTATAAAGGGGTATTTAAAAAAAAGTTCAAGTCATAAAATTATTGAAAATATTTACAAGTACAAAGCGGGTATTATTATAAAAGGTTACATAAGGAGAAAATATCAGTTAAGAGTTTACGTTAAAGTGAAGTAAAATAAAATAAAATAATAGTAAGTGAAATTTAATAAAGATAATACACCCTAAGGTTCCATTTGAGGTAATTAGAAATAAGAACGTTCCATTTGTTGTAATTATTTATGGTTATTATTATTTACTTTATTTTACATTATTTCCTATATATTTATTCATAACAAAGTGAAAAGAAGAAAAGTAAATTATACAAAAGGGATTTTAGCCTCCTAGGATATCCAAGCCCAAGGAAACTTAAAGTCCTATGAAGGAAACTGTTGGGTGCTAAAAGGTGTCTTTAAAACTCTTAATTGCCTCACATTAATTATCAACTTGGGTAAGTCTTTTTATTCTAAGAGTGTACACAATATGTGCAAGCTATAAATCCAGAGAGTAATGCTTTAAACTAAGCTATGAAATTCAAGACAAGAGTAAACTGATGCAATCATAAGTCTCAAGCTTGTAACTCTAAAGGAAATAATTCATCTAAGCATCATGACTCTATCTCAAAAAATACCATAATTCAATATTAATCAACTAAATTCAAATGACAATAAACCGAGAGCACTGTAGTATTAACTGAGCTCTTTCAATTGTACTTAAACTATTGGATAGAAGGAAAGCATTTAATCAATCATGCTCTATTCTGCAATTAATTGGAAATGATTCTTTAACCAATAACTAATTCAATCCATGACATGAATTAAATAAAACCAACTATGTCTGCGAATTAATGAAATGAATACCAAAAATCTGATTCAACGAAAATACATCAACTGAAAAGCTATAAAATAGAATAACTTGCAGGAAATGGAAAATGCATAAAACAGGGAAAAACAGTAAGTTCCACTAGAGATCGGGCCCTAGCCATGAGCGAACACTGCTTAACGATTTCAGAATATATGAAAAAACAACAATGTAAGTTGTATATTAATAATCAAAGTCACTTATCATTGCAACACGATCTTGTTCCTTAGAATCACCCTTCTGTAAATTAAAATTACAATCCAAGTAAAAGACGAGAGATACCTCTTCAGTCTTCTCTTTTATAGTTGAAAGAAAAAGATCAATGTGATCCCTTAGGATCAGGAGATCTTGAGGGATTCACAACTAAATTTTATCTTCAAAGAATTCTTCTATCTCGCACCGATCTCCTTGACTTGTTCCTTGATTCGACCGCACTCAAAGCGTCCCATCTTCCTCGATTAGTTTTTGTTGTTCCGACTTGGGAACAATAGCTGTTCCTTCCACTATTTTTCTACATAAAAAGTAATGAGAGTTAGTTTGGTCAATCAAATCATATTAAGAGTAGTTTTATTCATTCCTTATCAAAATCCTATCAATTTGTTATTATATCATGGTGCAAGATGAATAAGAAAGGAGGAAAAATATAATAATCAAGAGTAAATACATACCTATTGCAAGGCTCAACATACTCCCCTGCTTACATTTTGTCATGTCCTCATGACAAATAAATAGTTCCTATGTAATGTAGTTAAGGAGTAGGCTGGAAAAAAAGTTTCTTTATTAGGAGTGAAACCGTGATTTTGTGCCAAATTTGCAAAGGACGTTTGTTCGTGTCCTTCAAGTAACTCATAGTCAAACAGATACCCTTCAGGGGGATACCAAATAATGGGACATCTAAATCGACATCCCAACCAATAAGGCCCTTCCCTCAAAATAAAATTGCTATATGTGTGCTTGCAATAGCTTTGAAGTTCCCATAATTAAATGGTTCTCTTTTGTTAACAATGTTAGTTGAGACCATCCATCTCATTTTGGATGCAGTCAGGGATCTTTCCTAGATAGTGAGGAAATATGTTGTTCCTTTCTGTACAATTTCCTTATGTATGGGCCCTAAATTTTGAATCACGCCTTCTTGTGTCATCGGCGTTTTATGTCTAGCAAATAGTTGCAAAGGGTGAGTAGGTTCACTTCTTACCCAGAGATCCAACCCATGTTCCTGTCTTTGGAATGAATTATATGCCTTAAACCACTTAAGTTGATTAACTGCAAAAGAGATAAAAGCCTGGAATTGAATATCTCCAACAAAAGGCCTAGGGTTCTTATCAACTTCTCCTTCTAATATGAAATTATGTAGATAAAATTCACAAAGAAACCTTTGGACTTTTTCTCCATGTTCCTTGCAGCAACTTATAAAATCTTCAGTTGTCTTTAACTCGATTGGCTTGCCAACTCTTACGGCTTTAACTTTTAACTCTAAGTACCATTCTAATAAGAACGAGGCATAATTTGTGGCCGGAGATCTACATGTCAAGACATCTGACTATAGCAAGCAAATGGTGTCTATCTGATTCCTAGTTTTGTCCAGCTTGGTCTTCACCTTCTTAAGCTTTTATTATTTCTATCTAAATCTATTAAAAGTCCCATTTTCAGTTATGGTTAATTCCCTAAACTGCTTCTGGAACTCTTGATATTTTTGTAGAGGGACTATCTCTTGTTCACATCGTTCTAGAGAAAGTTGGGCTTGCATCAGTTCTTC
This sequence comes from Pinus taeda, assembly GCA_000404065.3. Taxonomy (NCBI): domain Eukaryota; kingdom Viridiplantae; phylum Streptophyta; class Pinopsida; order Pinales; family Pinaceae; genus Pinus; species Pinus taeda. Next base: position 199,084 of record APFE030401528.1, on the reverse strand, counting down.
CTGTAGCTTTAGGAGAATAAGGTTTTTGCTTGACAAGATATCCTTGGCTTGTTATTCTTTCTAAGTGCCTGTGCTACGAGAGGATATTTCCTCGGTCTATACTTCCTTATTGTGGGAGGAACAACCCTCCTTATGAACGGCTACATCCACTAAGTTTGCATGCAAATTTTCTTGGGTGGCTATTGTTCTAGTAGGAATGAGTTCAGTTTGGGTCTCTGTTGACCTACCCTTACTTATTTCTATTTGCGTAGCCACAGAGACTACCTCAGGAGTAGTGTTCTGGGTTTTTCCGTTTGCAATTCTTTTAAGCTTCCGGCGTAGCCTTTTAATAGTCTTTTGAAGCTTTTGATATTTATGTCTCAGCTTCTTTAGTTTTTCTTCGACTACTCGCCTCTTCCGAAGAGCATCTTTTACACTAACAGGCTCGTCAATAGCTTTTGCATCTAAAAATCCATGTTGTTTATCATGGCTGTGTTCCAATAGAACTGTGTCACCAGATTGGTTGTCTGATTCGTGAATAACTTCTGTGCCTGCTTCCTTTTCCTGGTCAGAGGGCAGAATTTATGTATGCCCAGAGTCTTCTGGGGATTGAGCTTCCATTGGATTAGGATCAAGTGATCCTCTAGGATACATGTATACATTTATATTTGCCAGGACCTGAGCCATCCCTGTCCTAAAATCCTATAGAATATCATTTTGGGGACTCATGGTTTATGTTTGAGGAGGTTCTTCTTCACTTTCTAGTTCATCATCAAGGTGTTGTGCCCTTTCTTGTTTTGAGTCCAGTCTATCCTCTTCCTCGGGTTCTTTTCCTGAATTGGCCTCTTCCCTAGGTTCTGATTTTGAATTGGCCTCTTCCCTGGGTTCTGATTCTAGATGACATCCTTCCCCTTGTTCAAGTTCTTCCTCTGGTTTTGACTTAGAGTCTTGTATACTAATTGGTCTAGATGGTTCTACAGGTTGTTCGGTGCTAGCTACAAAAATTCTTTGGACCAGATATAACCTTGAAGACTGCTTCTGCTTGTGGGGTTCAATGTTTGAGCGGGTAGTCCTTTTCCTTTTCGGAATAGGGCCCAGCTGGCTTATCACCAAAATTTTATAATTTTGGATTACAGGGCTTTGGCTAATCTCCAGAGGTACTATGAGACCATCCAAAATTAAGTTTTGTTGAACGAGGTTGTGGGTAACAATTAGTCTAATCAAACCATGGTGGCTAACTATGGTTTCTAGTGCCTATCCTGTCTGATTCTATTGGTAGTATCATGTAGAAATAAATTCAGGAAAGCTAGCAGATTAACAATGATCTTTAGTTTCAAAACAACTAAAAGTTTGAGTTCTCATGGTCTTACCACATCTTGTCGTCCATCACAAGTAATGTACCTCTGGACAACATTTTCCAACTCACGCCATGGTTCTACCAGAGAAGATGGTTGTATGCCCTTGCCTTTCTTGATTAATTACTCGCCTGCATCTTTGAAAATGTCCACCGCGTCTTATAACATTATGTTTTTTTTTGACCATGTAGTTCCTTCTACTGGCAACCCATATTCTTCAACTATTATAGCATATGATACTGTAATTATTCTACCTCTCACCAGGGATTGACCATTCTGCAGATGTTGTAGAAATTCAATAGCGATTTCCTTGCTAGGGGGCTGAAATCTTGTAAAGTATGATATCCACCCTGCGCGGACCAGAATTTCCCTGGCTCTGTCGGAGACTTCCAACACTAAAGGTTCTCGGCGCACTAACTTACCACCCATAATGCTTGAGTTCTTCCTATTATTGCAAAGGATTAGTGCAGTGGAGAAAACACATCAACAGACATCAACAAAGAGATAAAACAACGAGTAAGTTATAACAACTAAGTTTTCCAATTTTAAATGATATTTCTATGAGAATTCATTAATTCGAGGACTATTATTTTGCCACATGCCATGTGATCATAGAGTACCATATCAACCTATGAAATCCAATAAAACAGTTATACCGCATGCACAAGTGTAATGAAGGTCCCCTCCCTCCTTCAAGATGAGAGGTTTCCTACGACCGAATGGGTTCTGAAGACAATGTACAAGGGTAAAAGATACAACATTAATATGGGACAGAGTATGTATATTAATGAGAGGATTGTAAAAGGCATGGATATTATGAAAGTGAGGTGTGTAATGATGGTTATTGATAGGAGACAAGATGCTTTGGTTCATGATAGGTTATGCGGTAAGGGAAGAGGACGACAATATGCAAGAAAGATGCTTTGCTAATGATATTCCAGCTACAAACGATATGATTGATTAAAAACATTAACTCATGCATAAAGGTTCAAGGTAGGGAGAAACTAAGGAAATAATTCTTCTGATAAAAAGAAAAGTAAGAAGAGGGTATTATAATAATTATTGATGTTGAAAATGGAACTTCAGTACCATAAGCAGAGCTTCTGTTTCCAGCAGGAGTTCATAGCCTCGATAGAGTTGCTTTTTAACCCATATGAGGTAGGATCCTCAATTTAAAATTGGAGAATTCCATTGTTGTTTCTACGAAAGAGATCAGTGTACTGGCATGGTAACCAGATGACCATGCTGCCATTCACTGGGAAATAGCAAAAGTGATCAAGTCGGCTCGTGATGAGACCTCCTGTTCTAAGGATATTTTAGCCATCATTTGGATCATAACCCTGGTGTGGTGGCCATAGTGGGAATGTCACATTGCTACATCCTTATGAACATGGTAGGTTGGCTCTTAATGAGACCCCCTATCCTTTATCTGTAGGCAAAATTTGTTGTTATTACACATTTTTATAATAAATAGAGGGAGGCTCGGTACTCCTTAAGAGCAGGGATGGTGGAAGAAGTTGAACATATCAATAGAGAAAAAAAAATATACCCATAATCTCACTTATAATAGATAGAGAGGATTATAACTAGGAGGGGTGGAACCAGCAAGGTAAAGATGATCAATCAATATTATATACAACAGAAATCAATACAATAAAGTAATATATAAATAATTGTGTCCTTCCCCATTTTTTTTAGGAAGTATATCATCAAGAAGTTGTTCTTGTTAAAGATGATAACATTAAGGGTATTCACCTGCTTCAATAGAATCCATATTTCTTGTCCTCATAAAAGTATTGTACTTCATGCCATGAAAAAGGAATCAGAAAAATGGGGCTGAGATGAGCTAGGAATAATCCTGGAAGTGTTGTTCATAATCACAATAATGCAAGGAAAAAGGGTCAATGTTGTTTCAAAGAAGGAACAACAACAAATTCTAAAAAAAAGGTAGTTTTTGAACAAAAAACAACAAAAAGTGTTGTTCCAAAGTTGGAACAAAAAAAATCAAAAAGTGTTGTTCCGAAGTGGGAAAAACAAAAATCAAAAGTGTTGTTCCGAAGAGGGAATAACAAAAATCAAATGTGCTGTTCCGAAGAGGGAACAACAAAAATCAAAAGTGTTGTTCCAAAAAGGGAACAACGAAAATCAAAAGTGTTGTTTTGAAGAGAAAACAACAAAAATCAAGAGTGTTGTTCCGAAAAGGGAACACCAAAAATCAAAAGTGTTGTTCCGAAAAGGGAACAACGAAAATAAAAAATTTCTGTTCCGAAAAGGGAACAACAAAAATCAAAAGTGTTGTTCTGAAAAGGGAACAACAAAAATCAAACGTGCTATTCCGAAGAGGGAACAAAAAAAATCGACCGTGCTATTCCGAAGAGGGAACAACAAAAATCAAAAGTGTTGTTTCGACAAGGGACATCAAAAATCAAAAGTGCTATTCTGAAGAGGGAACAACAAAAATCAAAAGCGTTTTTCCAAAAAGGGAACAAAAAAAATAAAAACTGTTGTTCCGAAAAGGGAAAAGTGAAAATCAAAAAGTGTTTTTCTGAAAAGGGAACAACAAAAATCAAAAGTGTTGTTCCGAAAAAGGAAAAAAAAAAATCAAAAGTGTTGTTCCGAAGAGGGAATAGTAAAAATCAAGCGTGTTGTTCCGAAAAGGGAACAACAAAAATCAAAAGTGTTGTTCAAAAAAGGGAACAACAAAAATCAAACGTGTTGTTCCAAAGAGGGAACAACAAAAATCAAAAGTGTTGTTCCAGAAAGGGAATAGTAAAAATCAAAAGTGTTATTCCGGAAAGGGAACAACAAAAATAAAAAAAAAAACGCAGAAAATCAAATCAACAATCATATTTACATTTTTTAAAAAAAGGAATAACCTTTTACAATAATGAAGTTGCCGAAGGATTTCCTTCTGCAGCTAGGATTTGCATGGTGGAGTCTTCGTTTATCTGTTGGTAAAAGGATTCTCTTGTAAGTGGTTTCTGGTAGAGGCGTACCCGATGCCCATTTTCTTTGAAGGAAAAACCAAACCCATCAATGGTGGCCAATGTAAGAGTGTCATTTTCATGTACTTCCTTTATTTTGTGGGGACCTAACCATCTAGTCTGCAATTTACCAGGGAAGTCTTGAAACCTAGAATCGTAAAGAAGAGCCCAGTCGCCCTCATGAAATGTCTTCTTCTTAATCAACGAATCATGCCACTTGGCTCTTTATTTTTGACTGAGTGCAGTATGCTATAGAGCCAATAGTCGAATTTCATCTAATTCATTTATTTGTTATAATCTATTAATGTGGGCTTCAGTTAAATCCAGTCCCACTTCCTGGGCTATCCTTAGTGTCTGTATCTCAAATTCTATGGGGAAAATGGGTTTCTTACCAAATACCAGCTGATATGGAGAGTATCCAGTTGTGTTCCTCCAAGTCATGTGATATGCCCACAAAGCCTCTGGCAGTCGAGTAACCAAGTCTCGTTTGTGTGATGAGACTGTCTTTGTTAGAATAGATTCAATTACTTTGTTGCTACTCTCCACCTGCTCGTTTGCCTACGGGTGATACAGAGAGGTAATTCTGTGAATAATGTGATGATTCTTCAGTGTAGCAAAAATCTTGTGGCTTACAAATTGTGTCCCCCCATCAGTAATTACTTCTCTAGGTAAGCCATATCACACAAAAAATTCGAAAAGAAAATTAATCACTGTTTCCTCGGTTGCTCTTGGTAATGCTATTGCCTCCACCCATTTAGTCATGTATTTTGTTACAACCAATATATATAATTTATGATTGGACGATGGGTTGATCAACTCGATGAAATCTAATTCCCAATGCTCAAAGGGTTCTATCACCAGCTGTGGATGCAGGGGCATCTCATCAGATTAGCCAAGGCGGCCCCTCCTTTGGCAACTATCGCATGCATGGACAAATTTCTTAGCATCCTTAAGAATCGTGGGCCAGTAGTAGCCCATTTGCAAAATTTTATGTCCAGTTCTGTAGTCTGCAAAATGTCCACCGCAAGGTCCATCGTGGCAGGCTTTTAAGATATCATAATTTTTTTCTTCCCTGATACACCTATGGATGTGCATATAGGCCCCTGTGTGAAAAAGGTATCCTTCGATCTAGGAGAACCGAGTGTTGCGCTGCACTATTAATTTCCTTTCTCTGGGTGTCAGATGTTTGGGTAGTTTTCCTACTACTAAATAATTCGCCACATCTGCGTACAATGGCATTTTTATGACCACAACAAACAAGTGTTCATCTGGGAATTGGTCTTCTACTGCCATTGCATCATCTGTTCTTGGCACTCGGGAGAGGAAATCTGCCACAAAGTTTTCCCTCCCTGGTCGATCCTTTATAGTTATGTCAAATTTCTGCAAAATTAGTAACCAACGTGTCACTCTTCCATTCGTAATGGGTTTATTAGCTAAATATTTGATAGCATAGTGATCATTATACAAAACTACAAGGTATCCAGTTATATAGTGTCTAAATTTGTTAATAGCATAAATAATAGCTAAAAACTCTTTCTCTGTTACTATATAGTTCAACTCAGCAGGAGTTAAGTTTTTGTTAATGTAATATATAGTGTAGGGTTTCTTGTTGTCTTCTTGGCCAAGAACTGCTCCAACAGCTAAATCTAACACGTTTGATGAAATTTGGAATGGTATATCCCAATTCAACCCCCGTCACACTGGTGTTGTTGATAGTAGCCATTTCAATTCTTTAAAGGCAATGTCACATTTTTCAGTCCATATAAAATCAACATTTCCTATTAGGGCATATAATGGTGCAACAATCTGGGAGAAGTTATTTATAAATCTACGATAATATCCTGCAAATCCCATAAAACTACATACCTCTGTTTGAGTGTAGGGAGTAGCTAATAAGAGGATTACCTGTATTTTTGCTGGATCTACTTGAATTCCAGTTGCTGAAATGAAATGACCTAGGATTAGGCCCTCTGTCATCATCATATGGAACTTCTCATGGCTTAAGCATAGCCTAGTAGTGATACACCATTCCAGGACTTTCTCCAAAGTCTGTAATGCATGTTCAAAGTCATCCCCATAGGGTGTGAAATCGTCCTTGTATACCTCCAATCCTTCATTTATCAAGTCTGCAAAAGTACTGAGTATGGCTCTTTGGAATGTAGCAGGTGCGTTGCACAATCCAAAAGGCAATACCTTGTAAGCAAATGTTCCCCACGGGCAGGTAAAAGTAGTTTTATCTTGGTCTTTAGGGGAAATCTAAATTTGGTTGCAGCCACTGAAGCCATCCGGGAAAGAGAAAAATTTCTTCCCTGCCAATGTAACTAGGACTTGATCGATGAATGGAAGGGTAAAATGGTCTTTTTGTGTTGCTTTGTTAAGTTCTTTGTAGTCAACGCATATCCACCACTTCCCATTCTTTGTGGGGACCACTACTAATGGAGAAACCCATTTACTATCAAATACAGGGTAGATAAAATTCACATCTAATAGTTTTTGAAGTTTTTCTTTAACAATATCCTTTAGGTGAGGATATAATCTACGCTGAGGTTGTCGAATGGGTCTTGTATATTTTTTAGTGTAAATGTGGTGCATACATAGCTAAGGGTCAATCCCTTTCATGTCTGGGTAAACCCAAGCAAAATCTCCTTTATATTTCCTAAGGACTTGAATAAGTTTCTATTGCTGGTCATCACTCAGATTACTGTTAATATTCAGGATTTTCCCTGGCTCAATTTCAATAGGTTTTCTATTATAGACAGTGGTTGTTGGTATTGGTTGGTCGTTGATATCTCTCAGTGAATCTTCTTCAATTTCGTTGTCAAGGGCTACTTTAATCATGTGACATTTCAAACTAGATACTATAGCAAGATGATTGATAAAAGTATTAATGACATCATCTTCTGTTTGTTTTTTAAATTCAAGGGCATCTGCCACAGTCAATGGTGACTGAATATTTTATGTTAAATATGTTACAGGTTGCTTCCTAGTTTTTACAATGGTTAGGTTTTGTTGAGAAGGAGGGTATAAGGCTAGATTCTTCACATCATTCCCTCTGGTTATGGTCATACTGCCTGTCCGGCAACTGATATAAGCTTCAGTAGTTGCTAACAAAGGCCTTCCTAAAATTAAAGGATGTCCATCTAGCTGGTTCCTAGGGTTAATGATAAAAAAATCTATTGGATATTCCCAAGTGTTTACAGAAACCATCACATCCGGTAATGTTCCTTCTGGAAAAATGAATGAGCGGTCAGCAAGTTCTAGCAAGGTAGTTGTTGGTTCCAAGGCTGTGATGCCAAGTATTTCGCAATTTTTTGTTGTGATAATGTTAATGGCTGCCCCTAAAACAACTAAGGCATTGGGAAAAGAGCGGCCATTTATCTAACTGTGACAACGGGGTTTCCCAAGTCTTCATATTTTACAGGTGTCTCTTTGCTTAGTAATAAATCAGACAAAGTCTCGACAACATGGACAGTTGGGGTTATTTTTGTTTTCCTCACAAACTTCTTTATACACAATTATTTAAAATTTTTGGCATATATTGGAATGTCTTGAATAGCCTGGACGAGGGTTATTTTTATACAGATATTCTTGAGTTCACCCAGAAGATCAAAGTCGGGATGTTCAATTGGGAATGGTATCATCAGTCTTTCTGGGAATGGTGGGGAAGTAGTTATGATTTGTTCAAGAGTTTTTTGCTTGACTGTATCTTCCCCTTGTTCATCGTTTACAGTCAAAGGCTTATTTGGGTGTGGTTCTTCAGGTTGCAAATTTTTATCCTCGTCTGGAGTGATTATGCATCCAAATCTTAACTTGAGTTCATTACACTCTCTCAACATTGCTTCAGGGTCCAGACCTTCAATGATTTGTACTGATTATATTGGTCTGTTGTTGGTATTTGGGTTGGGTTGGGCTGGGATTTGTGGTCGTATATTAGATTGAGGATTCTGCTGGTAAAGTAGGTTGAGACAGAGGAATTGTTCCCATAGGTTGGTTCATGTATCTTTGCCAGTTTGATTGCTAGTTTTGATTTTGTGAGGTGGAAGGGGACCATTGGGATGGATAGCGATTGTTCTACCAAAATGGTGGAGGGTAAGAGGGATTTTCCCAATTATTGTTTGGATTTGACTGGTTGGGCCATGGTAGCATAGAAGATGTTTAAGGTGGCCAAGTAGAAAAAGGTGGTTGGTTCTGCCATTTTGCCCCTGAATATTGTTGAGAATTATATTGCGAGGGAGGAAATAACGAAGATGGATCAGTCGGCATACCTATCTGATGTGCTTTCCATTGACGATGTTGGTTCAACAGATATACTGGTTCCACTTCTTCTTCCACTTCCTTGAAGACTCCTTTTAATCCTGGTAGTGATGGGAAACTTTTTGTGGCATGCTCCTTAGTATATATGGCACATGCTTGTATCATATCTAGCGGGCATTCTTTATGATTGTGTTTTTTTCTGCAACAGCGACAGAAAATAGCCAGGTTCTATTCTACTTCGGCCTTTTTTCATTTACCGTGCATGATATCCAATTGTGTCATCAGGGTCCCTAGGATATCAGTATTGAAATCCTCCAATAGATTGTTGATTTTGACTCTTGTAATGCTTCCTCCTGAGGCTTTGTTGTCTCTGGCGATCACATCGCATCCAAATGGTTTCAACCTTGTACTACCCTTGGAGCACTTGATACACAAGTCTATAATATTGTCATAATCTTCTTGATAAATATCACCCTTACCCATTATATTCAGTGTTTCTACCCATTGGTCTTTCATACATTTAATCATTGTGGTTTTTAGAACAATATCAAGCAGATTTCATAAGGAGATCTTTGCAGATTATATTGGAAATGCTCCACATATTCTTCCAGAGTCTCGTTAGACTTAGCTACCATTTGAAAGATTTCACCTTTTAGTTCTCTAGTTTGGCAATAATCTTGGTATTTTTTAAGGAAGGATGTTTTCCTCTATTCCCAATCATTGATGGTACCTCCACCAAGTCCCATAAACCAACGCAGGGCTGCTCCCTTCAGAGTAGAGGGGAATAGTTTTAGCTTCTGGGGGTCAGTGGTGTAATCATAACCCTTACATAGGACATTGAATTCGAAAAGGAATGCATCAGGGTCTTCTGAAGTTAGCCCATGAAAGGTAGGAATATTCTGTAATGGAATAGCATTCATGGGGGCATTGACAGTCGTGTCTACAATAGAGTATTGTAATGTATAAGTCTAGGGTTGTCACTGATTATTGGCCATTTGGTAAAAATTATGCTAATATTCTTCAGGGATCTCTGGAGCTGGAGAGTTGTTCCTAGGATGTCCAGAAGAGGCTGGAATGATTTTAACAGCACTACCTCGATCCAAAACATTGGGTTTCCTCTATTCAATCACTACTTTAGGAGATCTAGGTTCTGATGATTTAATTTCAGGATTACCTGTTTCTCCTTCTCCTTCATGGAGGTTGCAAGAATTACCTTCTTGTGAAGGGTGTGGTTGTGAATTTTCAATATCTTGAAAAATCTATTCAGACCCTTCAGTCTTGTAGCTTCATGTTCCGGATTGTCCACAGTTTCAACTTCATTCTGCCGACGTTTCAAACCCCAAAGGGGGTCCATCATCAGGACAAATTAGAAAGATAAGATGAATGAAAAGATTATTTGAGAGAAAGAGCTGAGCGCTTGGGTATAAATAAACCAAAGAGCCCTAATATAAGAGCCGACACATGATTATGACCTAATTTTTATTTTAATTAATTTTTATCATTTTTGCTTAAATTTACTTTAATATTTATCATTAATTGCAAAATTGCTCTATTATTTTAGGTTTATTAAATTGATAATTTAATTCAAAAAAATTTTAAGTTAATTAAACTGATAATTTTTAATTCAAAATTTTTTAATTAATAAAATTTTTTTATTTATTTTATAATTAGGCTTATTATATAATATTATTAATTTAAATTTATTATTATTATTGAAACTTTAATTATTAATTATAAAAGGTTAATTAATAAATCAATAATAATTCTTTAATTAATTAATTAATTAATTAATATCATTTTTTTATTTTTTTTTTACATTAAGGCTTAATAATAATTAATTACATTAAATAGAATTGAAGCCTAGATTTTAACTAAAAAATTTAATCCATTAAGAAATATTGATTTTATTAATTTATTTAATTAGAAAAACCTAATTTATTTAAAAAACCTTAAATATTAATTTTTGCTTTTACTTATTCTTATTCTTATTATTTTAATTTCTATCCGGAACATGAAGCTACAAAAAAACTTCCACAGAGGCTTGAGAACCCTTCAGTCTTACTGTGAATCTCAGCATTAGCTACAGATAGTGATATTGTGGCCTAAAGGGAAACAGTAGGGTGTCTGGTAGCAATAGTTCAGGGTCATACTGATGACTGAGACTCAACTTTTCGAGTGATTTCGTCAATGAAGGTTGATCAGAATTTTAAGGTTTGTGTGGGGGGGTGAAATTATATATTTTTTTCTGGTATTTTCTTCTTAGTCATTCATATAAAAATACAAACATTCATTTCTATCTTAAATTCCTACGTAATTCTGCTACAAAGCGGGTAGAGGAGCAGGCATTTTACTCGCTTGTTATGAAGGTTCTTACATCCCGTTTTTAATACCCAATTCTCTCTCAGCAGACAAACATCACTCTTTGTAAAATGGCAACACTCTCCTCGGCAACGGTGCCAAAATTTTGGGTGCTAAAAGGTGTCTTTTAAAACTCCTAATTGCCTCACATTAATTATCAACCTGGGTAAGTATTTTTATTCCAAGAGTGTACACAATATGTGCAAACTATAAATCCAGAGAGTAATGCTTTAAACTAAGCTATGAAATTCAATACAAGAGTAAACAGATGCAATCATATGTCTCAATATTGTAACTCTAAAGGAAATAATTCATCTAAGCATCATGACTCTATCTTAAACAATACCGTAATTCAATCTTAATCAACTAAATTCAAATGACAATCAACCGAGAGCACTGTAGTATTAACTGAGCTCTATCAGTTGTACTCAAACTATTGGATAGAAGGAAATCATTTAATCAATCATGTTCTATTCTGTAATTAATCGGAAATGATTCTTTAACCAATAACTAATTCAATCCACGACATGAATTAAATTAAACCAACTATGCCTGCAGATTAATGAAATGAATACCAGAAATCCGATTCAACGAAAATACATCAACTGAAAAGCTATAAAACATAATAACTTGCAGGAAATGGAAAATGCATAAAACAGGGAACAATAGTAAGTTACACCAGAGATTGGGCCCTAGCCACCAGCGAACACTGCTAAACGATTTCAAAATATACGAACGAACAGCAACACAAGTTGTATATTAATCATCAAAGTCACTTATCATTGCAAAATGATCTTGTTCCTTAGAATCACCCTTTTGTAAATTAAAATTACAATCCAAGTAAAAGACAAGTGATCCCTCTTCAGTCTTCTCTTTTATAGTCAAAAGAAAAGATAAATGTGATCCCTCAGGATCAGGAGATCCTAAGGGATTCACAACTAAATGCTATCTTCAAACAATTCTTCTATCTTGCGCTGATCTCCTTGACTTGTTCCTTGATTCGACCGCACCCAACGTCTCCCATTTTTCTCAATTAGCTTGTGTTGTTCTGACTTGGGAACAACAACTATTCCTTTCTCTTTTTTTCTACATAAAAAGTAATGAGAATTAGTTTGGTCGGTCAAATCATATCAAAAGCAGTTTTATTCATTCCTTATCAAAATCCTATCAATTTGTTATTATATCATGGCGCAAGATGGATAAGAAAGGAGGAAAAATACAATAATCAAGAGTAAATACATACCTATTGCAAGGCTTAACAGAGACCAAGCTTTAGAAGCTAAAAATGGCACCAAGCTTCATTATTTGAATCAATCCAATTACATCCCTGTTAGAAATGAAAGTGGAGCTGCAAAAATACAAGTTTTCTCCAAAGGAAGACTAAGAAATACATGCCTCTAGAGGAAAATTAGAATTAGTACTTATACAAAATGATGATGAAGCATTCTCCTTGAAAGGAGGAAGCTTTCCCCTCTAAAATCTCTCAAATAGTGGATCTGGTTCCCAACACTAGGAATCTGCATTAAATGACAAGGAACACATTCCTAGATTTTTTAAATCATTGGAGCTTTAGAATTTGTGCAATAATTTCATAATATCCTGTTGATTTATTATCCAACCTTTATCCTCCTGTAGTAGGGAGAAAGTCCCTAAATTATCTCATCCTCCAAATCTTCATAATCTGCCCAATATTCTCACAATTTTCTACAAAAATAAATAATATTAGACACATAATATGAAATCATCACTAAAACTTCCTAAGAACATATTAAAGCTTAAAAAACATTATTAAGTGTAGAATGAGAGGTTTAATATAGCCTTCATGTGCTTAAGAAAGGTTAGATGGACCTTAATTTTTGTCTAATTTGGAGGCCCATCATACCCCCTACTGAAACAATTGCTCATCCTCTGAGCATCCTATCCATCCTCATTGCCTAGTTGTTCTTCATGTATGCTGACATGTTTCATGCTTTTTTGGAGAGCACCTGCATTCATGAGAGAGAGATACATGGAGAAAATACTTTTTTCTTTTCATTTTTTCATTTTTTCTTTTTGGCTATTCCCAAGGCTACCAAATTCAAATATCAACCCAGGGTCTATACAAACTTAATAGGTATCGACACTATATTTGAAACATAAAATGTGTTCTTATTTTGTTGATCTGATGTAATGGAGTGAATGGGATCTTGTTCCTCTACCAAAGGGACGCAAACTTGTTAGATGTAAATGGGTTTACAGAACAAAGTATGGACCAG
>APFE030401528.1:166394-185377 GCA_000404065.3 Pinus taeda | reverse complement strand
GTATCGTGGTGCCGTGGAAGCTAGTAAGGAAGCCTTGTGGCTTCGTCAGATCCTATCAGAATTGGGCTTTGAGCAGCCTTGTGGCTTCGTCCTTCTGGTGTTCTGTCTGAGGAACTTACCCTGTAAATTCCTACATGGTATCAGAGCACCAGAAGGACACCGATCACAAACAGATCACAGATCAATACACCAGTATTTTGACGTGGTTAAAACCCTCAGAGAGGGAAACAGTCCACGGCCTGCGCCAACGTGGCTACTACAGGCAATTTATTTATAAAAGAATGAAAATTTACATAAGCTTCTCTCATGCACGGTTAACCTACAAATGACCCTCCATGCGCTTTAAATAGAATTCATGGACCAATCGGGTGTCAAGCCACGGATCAGTGTCGGTAATACCGAGGAGAGAATGAACCGTCGGATCACTACATATCGTGACCGTCGGATTGTAAGTTACAAAATGTACAACGGTAAAGAAAACTTTACCTAACTCTATACCTAACTCTATACTAGACCAAGTTGAACTTAACTATTCCTATGTGTCGGAATATCCTAACACACATGTGCTAAAAATAATAGAAGATTACTAGTCTAAAATATGGAAATTCAAGAACTAGTGAGCTAGTTAACCTATCAAATGCCTAACCTAACCAAGTGAACATGAAATGGGATTTTTTTATATATTAAATTTAATGTTTGTATGATATAATTCAAGTGGAATAAACTCAATTGAAGCTCATTAGCATGTTCTTAAAAATAGAAGAAAATTACTACTATTTGCTACAAGGGATTTCCAGAAATTTTAGATTTGTGAATAAGTAAACTAATCCAACTAGCTCAATGATGTCTATGACCTTCCAAATATGTTCCAAGAATTAAATCATGATTGTGACTCTATAATACAACTGCAAAATAAATCACTTCAATCATTTAACCCAATCTTATAACCAAAAAATTATCAATACTAATGAAGAAATAGGAAAAACAAGAACACGAGATGCATGTGAATAAGAAGTGAAAAGAAGAAAATTAAATTCTACAAAAGGGCTCTGAGCCTTCTCGGATTTCCAAGCCCAAGGAAACTCAAAGTACTATGAAATAGATCAAGCTTTAGAAGTTAAAAATAGCACCAAGCTTCATTATTTGATTCAATCCAATTACATCTTTGTTTGAAATGAAAGTGGAGCTACAAAAATACAAGTTTTGTCCAAGGAAAGACTAAGAAATACATGCCTCTAGAGGAAAATTCGAATTTTTACTTATAAAATATGACAAGGAATCATTCTCCTTGAAAGGATGAATCTTTCCCCTCCAAAAATCAAATAGTGGATTTGGTTCCCAACACTAGAAATCTGCATTAAATTACAAGGAACACATTCCTAGGTTTTCTCAATCATTGGAGGTATAAAATTTTTGCAATAATTTCATTATATCATGTTCATTTATTTTCCAATCTTTATCCTCCTATAGTAGAGGGTAAGTCCTTAAATGATCTCATCCTCCAAATCTTCATAATCTGCCCAATATTCTCACAAATTTCTACAAAAATAAAATAATATTAGGCATATAATTTGCAATCATCTCTAAACCTTTCTAAATCATATTGATGCTAAAAAACATCATTAAGTGTAGAAGGAGAGGTTTAATATAGGCTTCATGTGCCTAAGAAAGGTTAGACGTGCCTTAATTTTTTATTAATTTTTAGGCCCATCATACCCTTGTTGAAACTGTTGCTTATACTCTAAGCAACCTATCCATCCTCCTTGAATTTTGTTCTTCATGTATGATGACATGTTTCATGCTTTGTTGGAAAGAACAAGCATTCACAAGAGTTAGATACATGAAATAATTTTTTCTTTTCATTTTTTCATTTTTTTCATTTAGGCTACTTCCAAGGCTACCAACTTTAATTATCAACCCTGGGTTCGTACAAACTTAAGAGGTATCGAGACTATATGTGCAACATACAATGTGTCCTTCTTCTGTTGATCTGATGTAATGGATTGAATGTCATGAAATCAAAGCAAAAATAGAATTGTTACTCTATTTGCAAGGAATGGAAATGCGACTTGCTCAACTTGTAAATGCTAACTAATCAATTCATGAAAGGACAAAGGTTAATCTACTTGTAGAAATAAAGTTATTTTATCTTGCATAATTCATCAAACTACCAATGAGAATTGGATGTACCATCTACCTAGTTCATAATTTATTGTAAATTAGTAACCTACTTGCATCATTCTTGTGATAAAGAAATCAAGTCTAATATGCTTTTGAAATGAATAAAAGGAAGGGTTGGAGTGGCTTAGGAGCTTCCCATGATGATAAAATAATAGTTGGGGGTCATTATTCATCTAGACTAAGTCATAGTTGTAATGGGGACCAAAACTGATGAAGGAAAGTGGTGTTACAGGTTTGATACAAGAAGTTATAGGTTTTCTACATAAGGAGATAACTCTCCGAATAACCAAGGAAATAAAATGAAAATGTGATGGGACAAATTTTCTTATTGAGTAGGATTTCTTAGGTCTCAATTCCAAGTGGAAACACTCCAAAATACCTTTGTTCACACGTGCTAAAAAATAGCAGAAGATTACTAGTTTAAAATCTGGAAATTCGAGAACTAGTGAGCTAGTTAACCTAACAAATGCATAACCTAATCAAGTGAAAATGAAATGGGTTAAATTTTGTTATTAACTTGAATGTTTTTATGAACTAATTCAAGTGGAATAAACGCAAATGAAGCTCATTGGAATGTTCTAAAAAAAAGTAGAAAATTACTACTATTTGCTACAAGGGACTAGTTCAATAAATTTTAGATTTGTGAATAAGTAAACTAATCCAAGTATCTCAATGATGTCTATGACCTTCCAAATATTTTCCATGGATGAAATCATGATTTTTAATATGTAAATAAACTTAAAAATAACTCACTTCAACCATTTAACCCAATCCTACAATAAAAACATCATCAATACTAAATGCAGAAATAAGAAAACTAAGAACAAGAGATGCATGTGAATAAGAAGTGAAAAGAAGAAAAGTAAATGCTACAAAAGGGCTCTGAGCCTCATCGGATGGCCAAGCTCAAGGAAAATTAGAGTCCTATGAAGGAGACCAAGCTTTATAAGCTAAAAGTGGCACCAAACTTCATTATTTGAATCAATCCAATTACATCCCAACATTAGGAATCTGCATCAAGTAGTGGAATCTGGTTCTCAATCATTGGAGCTCCAAAATTTGTGCAATAATTTGATAATATCCTGTTGATTTATTAGCCAATATTTATCCTTCTGTAGTAGGGAGCAAGTCCCTAAATTATCTCATCCTCCAAATCTTCATTATATGCCCAATATTCTCACAATTTTCTACAAAAATAAATAATATTAGGCACATATTATGCAATCATGTCTAAATCTTCCGAAGAACATATTAAAGCTAAAAAAAGTGTATAAGGAGAGGTTTAATATAGCCTTCATGTGCCTAAGAAAGGTTATATGGGCCTTCATTTGTCTAATTTTGAGTCTCATCATACCCCCCACTGAAATTGTTGCTCATCCTTTGAGCAACTTATACGTCCTCCTTTCCCTATTGTTCTTCATGTATGCTGACATGTTTCATGCTTTGTTGGAGAGCACCTGCATTCATGAGAGAGAGAGATATGGAGCAAATAATTGTTTCTTTTCATTTTTTCTTTTAGGCTACCAAATTTAATTATCAAACCGGGGTTCGTACAAACTTAAGAGGTATAAACACTATATTTGCAGTAAACAATGTATCCTTTTTTTGTTAATCTGATGTAATGGGGTGAATGTCATGAAATCAAAGAAAAAATGGAATTGTTACTCTATTTGCAAGAAATGGAAATGCTACTTTCTCAACTTGTAAATGCTAACTATTCAATTCATTAAAGGACAAAGGTTAATCTAATTACAGTTATTTTATCTTTCATAATTCATCAAATTACCAATTAGGATTACATGTACCATCTACCTATTTCACACTTGTTTATAAATCAATAACCTACTTTCATCATACTTGTGATAGAGAAATTAAGTCTACTATGTTGTTGCAATGAATAAAAGGAAGGGTGGGAGTGGCTTAAGAACTTACCCTCATCATAAAATCATAGTTGGGGTTCATTATTCATCTAGAATAAGTCATAGTTGCAATGGGGATCAAAACTGATGAAGGAAAGTGGTGTTACAGGTTTGCTACAAGAAGTTACATGTTTGCTACAAAAAGAGATAACTCACCAAATGACAAAGGAAATCAAATAAAAATGTGATGGGACAAATTTTTTTATTGAGTAGAATTTATTAGGTCTCAATTCCAAGTGGAATCACTCCAAAATACTCTTGTTTACATGTGCTAAACAATAGCAGAAGATTACTACTCTAAAATCTGGAAATTTGAGAACTAGTCAGCTAGTTAACCTATCAAATTCCTAACCTAATCAAGTGAAAATGCAATGGGGTAAATTTTGTTATTTACTTGAATGTTTTTATGATCTAATGAAAGTGGAATAAACCTAAATGATGCTCCTTAGCATGTTCTAAAAAATAACAGAAAATTACTACTATTTGCTACAATGGACTTTGAGAAATTTTAGATTTTGAATAAGTAAACTAATCCAAGTAGCTCAATGATTTCTATGACCTTACAAACTTGTTCCGAGGATGAAATAATGATTGTGACTTCATAAATAACCTAAAAAGTAACTCACTTCAACCATTTAACCCAATCCTACAACAAAAAAACATTAATACTAAATGCAGAAATAGGAAAAACAAGAACAAGAAATGCATGTGAATAAGAAGTGAAAAGAAGAAAAGTAAATTATACAAAAGGGCTCTGAGCCTCTTGAAATGGCCAACCCCAAGGAAAATCAGAGTCCAATGAAGGATACCAAGCTTTAGAATCTAAAAATGGCACTGAGCTTCATTATTTGAATCAATCCAATTACATCACTACTAG
This sequence comes from Pinus taeda, assembly GCA_000404065.3. Classification (NCBI taxonomy): domain Eukaryota; kingdom Viridiplantae; phylum Streptophyta; class Pinopsida; order Pinales; family Pinaceae; genus Pinus; species Pinus taeda. The sequence goes on along the minus strand of APFE030401528.1, from coordinate 180,400 downwards.
AAATGAAAGTGGAGCTGCAAAAATACAAGTTTTATCCAAAGGAAGACTAAGAAATACATGCCTCTAGAGGAAAATTAGAATTGGTACTTATAAAAAATGATTAAGAAACATTCTCCTTGAAAGGAGGAAGGTTTCCCCTCCAAAATCTCTCAAATAGTGGATCTGGTTCCCAATACTATGAATCTGCATTAAATGACAAGGAACACATTCCTAGATTTTCTCAATCATTGGATCTCCAGAATTTGTGCAATAATTTTATAATATCTTGTTGATTTATTATCCAATATGTATCCTCTTGTAGTAGGGAGCAAATCTGATTAGGTGCTCAATATTTATATCAAAAATCAATGTTCTTAGAATGGCTCAAAACTTGAACGTCTGCATCCATCTCGACAAAATGACCCTAATGCAACTCGTTTCACCGAAAACTAAGTTTGTATGAGGAAGTTATTGAGTTATGTATGATTTTCCAAACATGAGAAATTTAAAAAAAAATGCACAGTTAGCAGTCCGTATTGGTGACGTGGCAGGTGACTGTGCAAGGTCAAAGTTCAATCAACATCCAATTGGAGCTCACTAAGTTTCATATTGTGGTTGGTTATTAGGTTGGTGATGTGGCACATTTCTAGTGGTTTGAAGTGGACCAATGAGGATGGGACAAGTGGCAAGCTCGGAGGCTGCCATGTTTCCCTCCCCAAAGGTCGGGTTATGGCGCATCAAAATTTTTATGGAGGCGCCAGGGTTCAACCCTGTGACCTCCTCTGCACAAAACACAAGACTTACCACCATACCATGCTATGTTTCTTAACCTATTAGCTCTCCGTGCATATATAAAATGTAACCACCAGTAGTTTGGGGGTTAGAAGGGCTAGCCCTGCATGTGAACACTTCGGTGGTTTGGGTTAATACAACTGCGTGATTATCAAACCAGTGGCTCCAACAAACCATGATGGTTAATGCAACATGTGAACACTACCCAACATGTAACGGTTGCGATCAGTTACACCGATGAACAACACAATACAACAAGACTATTAAAATTTAATGTAGAGGCATATGACCTCTCCTCTACGGAAACCGTCAGGCTAACAGTTTTGGAACCGTTAGCGGAAACTGTGTCGGCCATGACATGTGCCCATTCATGAAGACTGCCAATGTTAAGGCTAACGAATCGCCCTTAACTGCGCGCTTAATGCACTAATCCGTAGATTAATATTAATTAAACTCCACTTAATATTTAATTAAACTTGACTTTAATTTGGCAACAGTTTTAGTGGTACCACCAAATTCAGAAGTTTCTCTAGATTTAGCAGGATTAACTGGAGTTCCTCTAGTTTTGGAGGAGGTTTTCTAGGGAAAAACAATTTGGGTCATAACTGGAGCATTTTTCGACCAAATTGAGCTCAGGAAAAGGTGTTCCTAACTAATTTTGGCATTTTGAACACATTGGAGCAGGTTTCAAGAGAAATAGAGTTTTGTAAACAAGATTTTTTTCCATTTTGAGCTAATATAGAGGCCCAAGCCATGGAAGTTGGACCAAGGAGATGTAGCCCAAGAGGGGTGAACTCCTTCATCAAAAAAAAGTGTTAAGTGTTCAATTGATGTTTTGCTGTAATTTTATTTCTGATGTTTATTACTTGTGTTATATGTTATTTTTCTCATGAATGTCACATTAAACTTAATCAAATTTACCTGTTTACATTTACAAACAATCTAAGGAAACCTATGCAAATGAAGAAATGGACAAGCATTTGTTTATAAATCGATAATTGATATTAGCGCAACAAAACTAAAATTTAATAATAGATCAAGTTGGTATTAGAGAAAAGGTTTATTTTCTTGGTTGTTGAGTTTTGTGCAAGTATGGTTTAATGGTTGCAAAATTGTGATGCTTACAAGGTTAAAGTTGCATAGAGGAGAAGGGAAACTGTTGGTTACAACTCCTAAGGGAATTCCCAGAAAAAGGAAAGCCATAAGGCCACAATCTCCACCCAAAGTTCCAATTCCAGCTGCACTTGAAACACCTCAATTTTTGCCTTCAATTGAGATTGAAAAGTTACAAGCAGTACTAGAAACTGAGCTTGAATCCACAACCATCATGTCAAGAGCCAAAGAGTCTAAAGGTCTTTCAGAAGAGGAAGCATTCAAGAAATATTTCTATGACTTGAATGACACAGTTAGAGTCCTCTATGAAGAGAGGAACACTAGAATGGCTGGAGAGAGTTCCAAGCCTCCACATGGAGAAGGAAGCTCAGGAGATAAAAAGGATGATAAGAAGGATTCAAAGGGTAATGGAGGAAAGCCTCCTCCATCTCCATCATCCTCATCTTCCTCATCATGTTAGTAATCCTTAACATCTTAAATAACAACATCTTCCACTTCCACCACAAAATTTGTCCATACCCATTCTCAAACCCTAAAAGGAAAAACTCCCTTACTTAAATTGGACATTAAATTTTAACTTCCCATGTACAATGGTGAGGCGAATGACGAAAAGTTAGACAATTGGATTTGACAATTGGAGGTATATTGTAGAATTCAGAACCTTCAAGAAGACATAAATATCCATTTGGCTTCATTGAGGCTAGAAGGAGAAACATTAGTCTAGTGGGAAGCAAAGACTCAAGAGGAAATGTGAATTCATGGTAAGATATCCATTTCTTGGGTTGAATTTGTTTCTGCAATTAAAAGACAGTTTTACCCTTTAGCCTATATGCAAAAATCCATTATGAGTTGGCAGAATTTTAGGCAGCTCAAAGGCGAAACAATCCAAGTCTATACCTAGGAGTTTAGAAAGAGGGCTTTGTTGTTAGGAGTAAATTTGAATTCCCAAGATACATTGTTGAAATATATTGGGGGTTTACATTCCTATTTGAAACATATTATCCTTATGTTCAATCCAAGCAATTTGGATGAGGTATGTGTGCAAGCCACACACCTTGAAGCAAGGGGAAAGAACATTAAGGAAGAGGGTAGTAAGAAGAAGCCTTTCAAGGGTGAGGAGGAAGAGAAGGGAGGAAAATGGAAGGGAAATAAGAATGAAAGTGTGAATAAAGAAGGGGAGAAAACTATATGCCAACAGTGTTCCAAAGCTAGGCATGATGAAGCCCAGTGTTGGAAATTACATCCTGAACTAAGGCCTAAGAAACAAAACAATGAGGGAAAACAAAAGATGACCGCTACCACACAACATGACCTTGGATCAGATTCTGGTGATGAGACTAAGATTTCAGCCATGGTCACAAAAGGAAAAGAAGCTATTGCAAGCACTAGTTCCTCACACAGTTAAAACAACACTCCAAATGAATAATCAAGAATAGAGTTGTTTCATGTAAGGGTAATTTAAAATCATACAAATATTGATGCATTATTCGATAGTGGGTCACAATCAAACTTAACTTCAGAAGATTTGGTCAAAAAGCTTAACCTTGAAACTGTACCTCATCATAAACCATATACATTGGGTTGAATAGTCAATCATGCAAATTTACAGGTTACAAGGAAGTGTTTATTCAAGTTCGCCATTACTGAAAAGTTCATTGATGAAGTTGAGTTAGATATAGTTCCACTTGACATAACGGGAATCATTTTGGGTAGTCCTTATTTGTATGATAGGAGCAATATTTTATCACCATGAGAGCAAATACTTATTGTTCAAGAATGGGGTGGAGTACATTGTGAGAGCTCATCACAAAAAGATGAATATTTCTTTGGTTAATGCAGGGCAAATGAAGAGACAAGTAAATGAAAGGAAAAATTTTGTGCTTCTCATGATAAAGAAAAAGAATGATATTCATTATGAATCTTTTGAAGGTTGTGATGAAAAATTGAAATCTGATTTGTTTGATGTGGTAAGCAAGCATGGCGATATGTTTCAGGAATCAAAGGGATTACCTCCCATGAGGGGAATTCAACATGAGATACAACTGCAACAGGATGTTCCACTTTCAAACATTGGCATGTATCACATGTCGATTATGGAGAGCATGGAAATAAAGAAGCAAATTCAAGAATTGTTGAGCAAAGGTATCATATGTCCATCTACTTCGCCATGTGGTTCACCGGTTGTCTTAGTGCCAAAGAAGGACAGAACTTGGAGCATGTGTGTGGATTTCCATGCACTAAACAAAATCACGGTAAAGAATCATTATCCACTCCCAAGAATTGATGATTTTCTTGATTAGTTGAGGTATGAAAAGTATTTCTCTAAGTTAGATTTATGAAGTGGTTATCATCAAGTTAGAATAGTTGAAGAGGACAATTAGAAAACCACATTTAAAACTAAACAAGGATTGTTTGAGTGACTTGTTATGCCTTTTGGTCTTACAAATGCTCCAACTACTTTCATGAAAGTTATGAATGATGTATTTAGACCATTTCTAGTTGACTTTGTCATTTTTTACTTAGATGATATTCTCATATTCAGCAAATCTAGAGATGAACCTGTCATGCAAGTAAACAAAGTACTTGATGTCTTGAGAAAAGAAAAATTGTTTGAAAGGTGTCAAAATGTGAATTTGTCAAGAATTATTTAGTGTGTTTGGAACTTGTTGGAGGAGGTGAGCATAGGATAGACCCCTGTAAGGTTGAGGTCATTCTGAATTGGCCCAAGCTCAATACAATTACAGAGGTAAGAAGATTTTTAGGTGCAACACAACATTGGAGGAAATTTATTGCTAATTTTTCTTCCATTGCAGCACCATTCATGCTTTGACTAGTGTCAAGAAAGTATTCTATTGTGGAGATGTACAACAAAAATCATTTGATGCTTTGAAGCAAAATATCAGTTCGACACCAATATTGACTCTTTTGGATCTTAGACAACCATTTGAGATTCAAATAGATGCTAGTGATTACGCCATGGGAGAAGTTCATATGCAACATGGTAAGCCCATTTCATTTCATTCTGAAATTTTTAATGGAGCTGTGACTAACTATCCCACTTATGACAAAGAAATTTACGCATTGATACAGAGTGTCAAAAAATGGAAACACTACTTGATGGGAAAGGAGACCATTATCCATACTGACCATCAACCATTGCAGTACTTACAGTCACAGTCAAAGTTGCAGAAGTCACGACACTTCATATGGATGGGTTTTCTACAAAACTTTCAGTTGGTTATCAAGTAAAAAAAGGGAATCTACAATAAGTTAGCTGAAATGCTTTCTAGGCCTATTGTAAATTCATTTGTTATACTCAAGCATAATTATGTTTTGCATGAAAGTTACATTGAGAAATATACATATGATAATGAATTTAGAGATGTGTATTCAAGCTTGAGTCAAGGAAACCAAATTGAAGAGTTGGATTACCATGTACATAACAGTTTGTTGTATCACTTGGGAAAGTTATGTATTCCATAGGGAGAAAGAAACAATATCATAAGGGAGATGCACACTTCATTGATTGCTAAACACTTTGGTGTAGGCAAGACAATAAATAATCTCCAAAGGTATCGTTATTGGCCACGCATGTTTGATAATGTATCTCATTTCATTAGAGGATGTTGTTTGTGTCCAACAAGTAAGCATAGAAATAGGAAACTAGGATTGTACACTCCACTTCTGGTACCTTCACATCCATGGGAGAGTATATCAATGGATTTTGTAGGAGGTCTTCCATTGTCAAGGAAATGTCAGGATTACTTGTATGTAGTTTTAGATAGGTTCAACAAAATGTGTACACTAACACCATGTAAAAAGAAAATTACAACTGAACAAACAACTCACATTTTCTTCCAAAACATTTGGGTTCATTTTGGTCTTCTTACTTCCATTTTAAGTAATCGAGATTCTCAATTTGTTGGGAATTTTTGGTAAAATTTATGGGATATTATGGACACAAAGTTGAAGAATAGTACAACATTTCATCCATAAACAGATGGACAAACCGAGGTGGTCAATAGAACAATCATTCATCTTCTTAGAGGATATTGCACAAACATCCCAAGTTGTGGGATGAACAGTTGCATTACATATAGCATGCATACAATAGGGCAAAGCATTCTTCTACAAGCACATCGCCATTTGAGGCATGTTTTGGGTACTTGTCAAAATCACCATTAAACTTCATCTTTGAGAAAGATGTTGCCATCGATGGTCACAACAACATCAATAAGAAAAGGAAGTTCATAGAGAAAATTCAGTTGATACATCACACAGTGTAGGAACAACTGGAAAAGAGTTAAAGCAGCAACAAGGCAAGGCATGAAAAACACCGCATTGATCACAAATTTCAAGTTGGAGATGAAGTTTGGTTATATGTCAACAAAGAGAGACTTCAAGGGGAATGTAAAAAGCTTAAGCCAATCCATTATGGTCCTTTTAAAATTCTAGAAAAGATTGGTAATAATGCATTTAAGCTTGATTTGCCTCCTTATATGCAAATATACTCTATTGTTAATGTTGAGAATTTGAGATTTTTGAGCCTCCTTTGATTGATTATCAAGGAGAGCATGTTCAGATGCCATCAATAGATTATTTCTTGCCAGAATATCTTGATGAGCTTCAGCAGGATCTCATACTTGACAGAAGAACCAAAACTTCAAAGAGAGGGAATGTCGAATATCTTAGAGTGGGACTTAAGGGACAAATGCCTTCTAAATCCAAATGGTTACAGATCGAGAAGGTGAGGGAGTTGTAACCTCTCCTTCTAAACAATTGATAGTGTCTTTTGGGGTCCAAAAGGCTTCTAGTGGGGAGGAATGATCAAGCACTCAATATTTAGCTCAAAAATAAAAGTTCTCAGAATGGATCAAAACCCAAATGACTGTTTCTGTCTCAGTAAAATGATCCTAACGCAACTTGTTTCACTAAAAACCGAGTTCATATGAGGAAGTTATTGAGTTTTGTCCGCTTTTCCAAACAGGCGAAATTTAAAAAATAATGCACAGTCACTGCAGAGTCAAAAGTCTGTAATGTTGACATGGCAGGTGACTGTGCAAGGTCAAATTTCGGTCAACATCCAATTGGAACTCACCAAATGTCATATTGTGGTTGGTTATCAGGTTGGTGACATGGCACATTTCTAGTGGCTTGAAGTGGACCAACGAGGAGGGGACAAGTGGCAACCTCGAAGGCCATCACGTGTCCCTCCCCAAAGGTTGGGTTATGGCACATAATTTTTTTTTATGGAGGCATCGGGGTTCGACCCCGCGACCTCCTCTACACAAACCATAAGACTTACTGCCATACCATGCTATGTTTCTTAATCTATTATCTCTCCACGCATATATAAAGTGTAATCACCAACAGTTTGGGGGTTACGAGGGCCAGCTCGCAGGCAAACCATCCATGTAAACACTCCAATGATTTGGGTTAATACAACTACATGGTTATCAAACCGGTGGTTCCAACAAACCACGATGGTTAATGCAACATGTGAAAGCCACCCAACATGTAACAGTTGCGGTCAATTACACCGTGGACAGCACGATACAACAAAACAATTAACATTTAATGTAAAGGCATGCGAACTCTCCTTCACGAAAACTATCAGGCTAACGGTTTCATAACCATTATTGGAAACTGTGCTAGAAGCCACAGCATGTGCCCACTCATGAAGACCGCCAATGTTAAGGCTAACGATTAGCCCTTAACTATGCACTAATTTGCAATTTAATATTAATTAAACTCCACTTAATATTTAATTAAATTTGAGTTTAATTTGGTGACAGTTTTCATGGTACCACCAAATTCGGAGGTTTCTCCAGATTTAATGGGATTAATTAGAGTTCCTCTAGTTTTGAAGGAGGTTTTCTAGGGAAAAATAGTTTGGGTCATAACTGGAGGATTTTTCGACCAAATTGAGCTCATGAAAAGGTGTTCCTAGCTAATTTAGACATTCTGAACACATTGGAGTAGGTTTCAGGAGTAGTAGAGGTTTGTAAACAACATTGTTCTCCATATTTAGCTAATACGGAGGCCCAAACCATGGAAGATGGACCAAGGAGATGTAGCCCAGGAGGGGTGAACTCCTTCATCAAAACATTGTGTTAAGTGTTCAATTGATGGTTTTCTGTACTTTTATTTTTGTTGTTGAACACTTGTCTTTTATGATATTTTGCTCATGAATGTCACAGTAAACTTGATCCAATTTACCTGTTTACATTCACAAACAACCTAAGGAAACCTATGCACATGAATCAATGGACAAACATTTGTTTATAAATTTGTAATTTATATTAGCATAGAAAAGCTAACATTCAATAACATATCAAAGTCCCTAAATTATCTCATCCTCCAAATCTTGATAATCTACCCAATATTTTCAAAATTTTCTAAAACAAATCATAATATTAGACACATAATATGTAATCATTTCTAAACTTTCCTAATAACATATCAACTCTAAAAAAGCTATTAAGTGTATACAGAGAGGTTTAATATAGCCTTCATGTCCCTAAAAAAGGTTAAATGGGCCTTGATTTTTGTCTAATTCGTAGGCCCATCATACACCCCCTAATGAAAATGTTGATCATCCTCTAAGCAACCTATCCATCCTCCTTGCCTTGTTGTTCTTCATATATGTTGTCATGTTTCATGATTTGTTGGAGAGAACCTGCATTCATGAGAGAGAGATACATGGAGCAAATAATTTATTCTTTCATTCTTTCATTTTTTCTTTTAGGCCTACTAGCTGCCTCAATGAGGTTTTCAACTAGTAGGTTTGCTTAGGCGCCTTAAAGGAGGTTTTCACCTAGGATTTTTTCTTTTTTATTTTTTTCCAACCCATTGACTACCTCATGGAGGTTTTCAATCAATGAGCCAACCTCAGATGCCTCAAAGGAGGTTTTCACCTGAGATTTTTTTCCTCTTGTTTTTCATTTTTTTTTATTTCTTTTTTCTATCCTACTCTACTTGAAACAACAAAATTATTTTCAGGTGTAGGAATACTTCCAATGGAGCCAATTGCATAACAGGATGAAAAATGAAATCATGTGTAGGCTCGAAACATATTCTTTGACATGTACCTGAATGTGAGATACCAACTGCTTTGACTGAGATGAGATCGAAAAGTTGTTGAAGAGTGTGTTGTTGCAACTTAACAATTTTCTGGAACCATATTTCAATATAGTTGTGATGCCCCTAGTCCACTTGGTGATTTGGATCATCTTGGATGTCTTCTTCTACCATGGAATTCAAATCTTCTGCTTTTTGGTGATTATTCTCTTGAACACATAGAGGATCTAATGGTGAATATGGTGTAACTTATTCAATCTCTTATTCCAATGTCTTCCCTCCATCAAGTGTAGCCCATGATCCTTTGGTCTTCTCATTTGAATCTTATTTTTTTGAATGTTGTCCTTCAATGACATCAAGGAAATCTCTTTTTTTTGCAATACTCTTCCTGAGCTAAGATGAATACCATTTATATCAAGAGGAGATGTTTGGAAGTGTTGTACCTCAACATTGTAAGTGGGCTAAGCTACTTCCTTGTGTGGGTTTGGAAATGGTGGTATAGGTAGGTGAGTGGGAGTGGATGTTTGATATGGATGTGGTTGGGGTTGTGGTTGTGGTGGAGGTGGATGGTAGGGATAACATGGAGTTGAGTATGGAGGATATTGAGGAAAATATTGAGGGTATTGTCGATTTCTCTCATAAGTTCCTTGCAAACCTGTTTCCAAGATTGGTTTTTGGGTTGAGATGGCCAAGGTTGCCAAGGAAAGGGTGTGCATAAGTTTGAAATTGTGAGTTAGGCTCTTGCATCATACCAGGTTGACTAGGCTTCCATGGTCCTCTTGGAGCTACATAACATAACTACTTTGGTGATTGAGTTTCTCCATTGTCATCTTGGTAAACTTCCTTCAACCTTGGTAATGATGGGCAATATTTAACAACATGTGATTCTACATGGGAAATACAAATATCAACATCTTCGTTTTTCTCATGTTGCATTCTTAACATTTCTATTTGTTTGCATAGATTGCTAAGAATATATGTTTTAAAGTCATCAAACAAATTCCCAAGTTTAGCTTGACTTACTGATCTTTATGCTGATTTACTTCTTGCCCTTCCTTTTGATATGTGTTTGCATGCTTCACAAATTTCTTCGAATGATAATTGGTATACACCACCTCTACTCATGAGATCAAGGAGATCAATCCACTCATCCCTAATTGTTCCAAGTAAGAGGATTTTTAGTGTGTCAGATCCTAAATGATGTAATTTTTCCCTCTTAACATTATACATGAACCTCTCTATTAGATCCTCAAGGCTCTCAACTTATTTTTGATTCATTCTTTAAGATTATGATTTTTATATTTTTCTAGAAATATCTTTTGCATATCATTCCATGATATTATTGAATTAGTCCCTAAACTCATGAACCATTTAAGAGTTCTATCCTTCAATTTTGCCAGAAACAATCTCAACTATTTATTTTTAGTAAGTAACCATAAGATCTACAAAGGATTTCAAATTCAAAGAGAAAGGTTTCCAGATCCTCTGACTTTAGACCATGAAAGTTTGGAAGAAAGGATGGAGGGATGTTCTTCATGTGCACACTAACATCAGTATCGTGAATGGGAAATCCAAGAGAATCTTCCTAATTTTCATCATCTCCATCCATTTCTCCTACCTTCTCTGTCACCTCTTATTCTTCTACCTACAAAAATAAATGGTGATGTGGCTCTTACTGCACCACATGATCAAATGGAGGGGGGTTTCGTGTTGGAGAATTTTTCTTCAATAAGAATGCTAATGAAATGCAATTTTCTATTCTTGAAATGAAAGATGTCTAATGCAATTTTTTGTTTTTGCATAAAGTAAAAAGAAATGAACCAACTAGGGAAGAAAACAATGCATACTTTGACACCTCCTTGGCAATGACACCAAAAAATGATCAACCCTAGTATTGCAACAAGAATGCTGCAAATCCCAAGACTACCAACTTTAATTATCAACCCGAGGTTTGTACAAACTTAATAGGTATCAACACTATATGTGCAACATACAATGTGTCATTCTTTTTTTGATCTGATGTAATGTAATGATTGTCACGAAATCAAAGCAAAAATAGAATTGTTACTCTATTTGCAAGAAATGGAAATACTACTAGCTCAACTTGTAAATGCTAACTAATCAATTCATGAAAGGACAAAGGTTAATCTACTGACAGAAAGAAAGTTATTTTATCTTGCATAATTCATCAAATTACCATCGAAATTGCATGTACCATCTACATAGTTCACACTTGTTTGTAAATCAATAAACTACTTGCATTATACTTGTGATAAAGAAATTAAGTCTACTATGCTTTTGCAGTGAATAAAAGGAAGGGTTGGAGTCACTTAGGAGCTTCCCTTGATCATAAAATCATAGTTGGGGGTCATTATTCATCTAGAATAAGTCATAGTTGCAATGGGGATCAAAATTGATGAAGGAAAGTGGTATTAAAGGTTTGCTACAGGAAGTTACAGGTTTGCTACATGAGGATATAACTCTTAAATAGAGGATGAATGACCTGTTATAGAGTTTTATGAACCCAACGTTTCGGACTACCAAGTGAGTCCATCGTCAGGGGCTACGACAATAGATATTCTAGAGATATTAATGATGTATCCATGAGCTATGTTTAAGGTTATATATATAGGTTATGAAAGAAATTAATCTAAGAAATTAGGTCAGCCAATCTCCAATTTTGTTAATATTCATTTTTTTTTTGTTAATTTAATTAATTTGTTTACTTAATTAATTAAGTTGTTTAATTAATCAATTAATTTGTTTAATTAATTAATTAATTGTTAAATTAATTAATTAATTTGTTTTAATTAATTCCCTAATTAATTAATTAATCTGTTTGTGTAATTAATTAATTTAACCAATTAACTAATTACTTTGTTTAACTAATTAATTAATTTGTTTAATTGATTAACTAACTTGTTTAATTAATTCACTATAATTTTATATATAATTCCTATTGTTTATTTTCTAACTGTTTTAATATGAGACGACTATATGCTTAATTTAAATACATGTGTTAACATGTTAATGTAATTAATAAGTTATGATTTTAATTTATTTTAATGTTATCAAATGATTAGTTATGAAATAACCAATTATTTGATTTATATGTTTATTTATGTTGATGTTTTAAGTTTCTTACTTGCAATGTTTTGTTTATTAAATGCATATTTTCTGATTTTGAATGGTAAAAACAATTTTTTCTAATTATTTTAGGTTTTAAAGTTTTTGTTTAGGAATTTTGTGAAATAAATTTTCAAAATTTTTATTTTTTTATTATTATTTAAAATGCAGTTAAATTTATAACAAAATTGATGGAAAATTTACCGCAAAAAAAACTCTAAAACATAATTACAATGGAAATTATAACCAATAAATAATTAAATTAGAGCTTAGAATTGAATGAATGAATATGTTACTAATTGGGGAACCTTTATTTAATAAAATAAAGAGAATTAATTTTATATTATTATTTTAAAATTTAAATAATTTATATTAAATATTAATAATAAATATAGTATGATTTCTAATTTTTAAAAATAAAATATTAATCTTTAAATTTAAAATCTTAAAAGAAATTTGTTTATATATATATCTAAATATATAGATAACTAAAAACTTATAACATATCTCACTATATTATAACAAATCAAATTAACTATATATAATTATAATATTTACATATATATAGTTATTATATATATATATATATATATATATATATATATATATATATATAATATTATATATATATATATATTATATATCATGAACCAACCAACATTTAATGGTTGTCCCAAACAATCTAAACTTCCTGTATAAGGTAACCCTTCCTAGATAGTTCGAATCTTGGATCTCGATGGAGAAGCAAATGCATGAAATACTGGCATGCCCACGACCTAACACAGGGTAGCCCTTATGGATGTACACATGGGGCCTAGGCATAGATGTTGTATTCCGTTGCAGTCTTGGCCGTAACTTTCCTGGGTACCCCATTTACCCGATCCCCTAGTTACCCCCAGCGACTTTGAACTTGTGTATGTGGTTTGCGGTATTGCGGTTGTATGGTTTCAGTTCAACCTGTGTCGGTTACTCCGGTTCTCAATGGTAGCTGGCGTGAGCCCGAGAGCAACATGGAGGGAGACATAATAGACTACTCTGATGACCCCCCTTGAAGGCATCTCCATCTTCAGTAGACCGGTTAATAGAGCCGTGCACTTTCCATTTAGTAGTGAGCTCTCAGAGATAATGACCCCTCTTCCATCACTTTCGTGACATCTAAGCTCTGTGATCGATCTTCCAGAGCTACCTGTGAATTCGTCGTCTCTTTTTGTGCCTTCCCTGACACTGTCCTCCCATCTATTTGACCTCGACCCCTCTGCATCTATATGAGCATCCGATCTGCTGGCCTAACCTCCCTCCATCACCCTAAGGCTATTCACTACCCTCCCCATTCCCTGCTCAATGAAGCCCTCCCTTCCTACTCCTCCCCTCCCCTGGAACAAGTAGAGCCATCTAGAAGCTATACCGCCATTCCCCCCCTCTCGAACACCTACTGGCCTGAATTAGAATAGTTGCCACCAAACCCTAACCCTAACCCTATCTCTCATCCTCCAAACCCTCACATTGAAGAGCACCCTGAGCAAGTGGAGACTGCGGAGACTCGGGGAAAGAAGCAAAGGTGTGTAAAGCCGAAGCCATATAATGTTTTCATTGATTGGGAAGAAGGTTTCCAGTGGCAGGACACTACGGACATGGTAGCGACGATCCTGGTAGGTAGAGTCAAAGGAAGGACCTATTCCGCAGCCAGACTAAAGTAATGGGTTACCGAAATATGGGGCCATCATTTCGTAGATCTACCTATTGTTCAAACTTTTGTTCACGGTTAGTTTTCCCTCAACTTTTTGCAAGTTGACCACAAAAATTGGGTTCTTTCATCCTACTGGCACATCGAACAAGCTCTGGTCATGTTAAGGAGATGGAGCCCACTCTTCGAGCTTGACAGAGAATAGCTCGGGGTAGGGCCAATCTAGGTTAGA
>APFE030401528.1:142758-166374 GCA_000404065.3 Pinus taeda | reverse complement strand
ATTAATTAGTTTGAGAAATTAATTAATTAAACCAATTAACTAATTAATTTGTTTAACTAACTAATTAATTTGTTTACTTAATTAATTAAGATGTTTAATTAATCAATTAATTTGTTCAATTAATTAATTAATTTGTTAAGTCAATTAATTAATTCCTTAATTAATTCCCTAATTAATTAATTAATTAGTTTGTGTAATTAATTAATTAAACCATTTAACTAATTAATTTGTTTAACTAATTAATTAATTTGTTTAACTGATTAACTAACTTGTTTAATTAATTCACTATAATTTCATATATAATTCATATTGTTTATTTAAGGAATTAATTAATTTGTTTTAATTAATTCCCTAATTAATTAATTAGTTAGTATGTGTAATTAATTAATTAAACCAATTAACTAATTAACTTGTTTAACTAATTAATTTGTTTAATTGATTAACTAACCTGTTTATTTTCTAATTGTTTTAATATGAGACGACTATATGCTTAATTTAAATACAAGTGTTTACATGCTATTGTAATTAATAAGTTGTGATTTTAATTTATTTTAATGTTATCAAATGATTAGTTATGAAATAACCAATTATTTGATTTATATGTTTATTGATGTTTATGTTTTATTGTTTAAGGAGGATGTTAGATAATGTTTCCTTGATGAATTGATTTATATTTAATTAATCTTTTAATGGGAGAGGAGGGATTAAATTATTAAAAAGGATATGAGTTAATTATTGATTCTTTAAGATCTCAAGTAAGGGTTTTTAGGTGTTGCTTAGTTTTAATCCATCGTCTTGATTCAAGTTGTTCTTCCTTTTTTCTATCCCAATGGCTTCTTTGATTTTCCATTTAAGATAGTGGTTTTCTTTTCTAATTAGTTTTACTTCTTCCATGCAGATGTAATGAGAGGAAGAGTGAACGTGTTCTGCTAAGGCTGATTTTGAGGTCCTTTCTCTTCTTAAGTCAGCAGTGTGTTCTGTAATTCTGATGTTAAGAGACCTACCCGTTTCACCTATGTATTCTTTTCTACATGATCAAGGAATAACATAAACACCCTTTTCAAGGTTAGGGTTTATGGGATCCTTGACTAAGTTAAATAATTGTCTGATGGTGTTGGCAGGGGTGAAGGCTACATTAATGTTGTGTTTATTAAAAATTTTAGTAATTTTATCAGTGGTGCCTTTTATGTACGGAAGGGAGACCTTAGGAGTTGATGAATTTTGATCTTTGATATCATTATTATTCTTGTTTAATGATAGATGCAAGGCTTTCTTAATTGTGTTCCTATTATAGCAATTTAATTCAAACACTTTGTGAAGATGGTTGAATTCATCATTTAAATGGTCAGGATCACATATTCTAACCGCCCTAGTGGTTAAGGTCCTAATGATGCCAATCTTTTGTTTAGGGTGGTGATGAGAATTTGCATGAAGATATCATTCCGTATGGGTTTTATTTCTATAGACTTGGAAACCAAGTGACCCATCTTTTTTGGTTAGAAGGATATCAAGGAAGGGAAGCTGGTTGTTATTTTCAATTTCAATAGTAAATTTTATATGGTCAGAAAGGCTATTTAAGTGATTGAGGAATAGGTCAAGTTTTTCTTTTCCATCACTCCATCTGGAAAATATGTCATAGACAAACCTTTTCCATTCTTTAGGGGTGTATGGAAATGACCTTAGCGCCTTCTGTTCAAAGTGCTCCATGAAGATGTTGGCAACTATGGGGGATAGAAGAGAGCCCATAGCCACACCATGGGTTTGTTCATAAATTTTACCTTTGAAATTGAAGTAAGAGGATTTTAAGCAAAGCTCCAGAAGATCCTTAGTTTCTTTATATGTGATGTTTCTCATGATATTAATAACTTCATCGATAGGAATCATAGTATAAAGAGATACAATATCAAAGCTAACCATAAGATCATCATCCTTCATTTCTATGTTGTTAATCCATTGAACAAAAGAATATGAGTCTTTAATATAAGAAGGGGTATTACCAAATAGGGGTCTAAGTTTTGGCCAGGTGTCTTGCCAGAAGATAAGTAGGGGAACCTATGGTATTGACTATAGGTTTGAGAGGTATGTTAGGTTTATGGACTTTAGGAGCACCATAAATTCTAGGAATAATGGAACTATTATGGATGATTTTATTTTTTGTGATGTCATCAAGAGATGATTCTTTGGTTTTCTTAATTAATTCCTGCATAATTTTATCATTGGGATTTTTATTAATGATTTTATAACAACCACTGTTATTTAGATGTTCCTCCATTTTATTGTCATAATCAGTTTTATTCATAATTACAGTTGCGTTGCCCTTATCAGCGTTTAGGATGACTATGTTTTTATTTTTTCTGAGGTTGTTTAAGGCTCTTTTTTCTTCTAAGGATATGTTAGATGCAAGAGGTTTAGAAGTTCTAAGAATCTTAGCAATGTCTTGTCTGATTTCTTCACTTTTTGCTATATCTAGGTTTTTAATAGCTACTTCAATATTATTGATGACCTCCTCCATAGGTATTTTATTAGGGGTTATAGCAAAATTTAGACCTTTTCTTAGGATGGATTCAGTTGCATGATTTAGGTGGACATTTGATAAGTTAATGACCTAGGCATTATCTGATTTCGGACTTTGATTGGGATGTATGGTTCGAATTTTAGATGGGCTATTGTTCCTACGAGGAAAGATGGAATTTTTACAGGTTGTATCTGCACTGTTGCCCTCCAAAGATCTATACTCTCACATATTATTGTCATCATGCTCCATATCTACGCTGTTTACTCTTGGTGAAATACACATGCTACTTTTCTGGGTGCTGCTTTTATCTTATTCCGCGCTATTACCTCTTGGTGCTCTGTGAGCAAGATCTATTTGGTAATTAAAACTGGATTGTCTTCTGGAGTGCATGCTAGATAAAATGTTAATAGTATCAGCGTTGTTCATGAAGGGTTGTGTGTTAATGTTTGTTGGTAGAGCATTGTCAAGATTCGGGATTTGATTACTATTAGAAACCTATAAACTCATTGTATCTACACTAACTATGTTTCCATATGGTGATCTATCTTGCGTGTTGTTGTACATGAGAAAGGCACCAATTATACCCACGCTACTCTTCTGGGTTGGCAGACCTTCCATAACCACGTTGCTCTTATCTTGTTCTGCGTTGTTACCTCTTGGTGATCTGTGAGCAATATGTGTATGGTAATTAAAACTGTATTGCCTTCCCAAGTGCGTGCTAGAGAAAATATCAACGATGTTCATGAAGGGTTGTGTGTTTATGTTTATTGGTAGAGCGTTGTTTGGATTAAGGATTTGGTTGATGTTAGTGGAGTAAGAGTTATAATATGTACAACCATTGCTTAAATTGTTCAATTTCTTTAATTTTTTGTTGTTGTCCTTAACCATTTCTTAGATTTTATGAATGTAATCGCATCCAAGGATTGCCATAGATCATGTTTGATATATGAGGAAAGTTATAGATGAGAGGTAAGAAGTTTTTGAGAAGTTTTGATTAATTTAGATATAACCCATTTAATTTCATTTCTTATTAGGGTTTCACTTAATTTTTGAAACTGGACAGCTTTCTGCCCAAGCGAAGAGGATGTTTGCAGATAGTGAATTTGGGAATGGAATTGTTATCTATGAAATTTTAAAGAAAATTTAGATTGGAAATCAGTTTCTCTCTAGATAATCTTAATTTCTCGAATTCTGATGCGATGTCCATCATGTCCCTTCCATGGTAGGACTTGATGTTGTTAAATGATGAATCCATACAGGTGAGGATAGGTTTAAATAGAGGAGGAATGACCTGTTATAGAGTTTTATGAACCCAACGTTTCAGACTACCAAGTGAGTCCATCACTCGGGGCTATGACAATAGATATTCTAGAGATATTAATGATGTATCCATGAGCTAAATTTAAGGTTATATCTATAGGTTAAGAAAGAAATTAATCTAAGAAATTAGGTTGGCCAATCTCCAATTTTGTTAATATTCAGATTTTTTTAATTAATTAAGTTGTTTAATTAATCAATTAATTTGTTTAATTGATTAACTAACTTGTTTAATTAATTCACTATAATTTCATATATAATTCCTATTGTTTATTTAGGGAATTAATTAATTTGTTTTAATTAATTCCTTAATTAATTCCCTAATTAATTAATTAGTTAGTTTGTGTAATTAATTAATTAAACCAATTAACTTGTTTAACTAATTAATTAATTTGTTTAATTGATTAACTAACCTGTTTAATTAATTCACTATAATTTCATAAATAATTCCTATTGTTTATTTTCTAATTGTTTTAATATGAGAGGACTATATGCTTAATTTAAATACAAGTGTTAACATGCTATTGTAATTAATAAGTTATGATTTCAATTTATTTTAATGTTATCAAATGATTAGTTATCAAATACCCATTTATTTGATTTATATATTTATTTATGTTTATGTTTTATTGTTTAATGAGGATGTTAGATAATGTTTCCTTGATGAATTGATTTATATTTAATTAATCTTTTAATGAGAGAGGAGGGATTAAATTATTAAAAAGGATATAATTATTGGTTCTTTAAGATCTCAAGTAAGGGTTTCTAGGTGTTGCTTAGTTTTAATCCATCATCTTGGTTCAAGTTGTTCTTCCTTTTCTCTATCTCAATGGCTTCTTTGATTTTCCTTTTAAGATAGTGGTCTTCTTTTCTAATTAGTTTGACTTCTTCCATGCAGATGTAATGAGAGGAAGAGTGAACATGTTTTGCGAAGGCTGATTTTGAGGTCCTTTCTCTTCTTAAGTCAACAATGTGTTCTTTAATTCTGATGTTAAGAGACCTACCTGTTCACCAATGTATTCTTTTCTTCATGAGCAAGGAATAACATAAACACCTTTTTGAAGGTTAGGGTTTATGGGATCCTTGACTAAGTTAAATAACTGTCTGATGGTGTTGGCAAGGGTGAAGGCTACATTAATGTTGTGTTTATTAAGAATTTTAGTTAATTTATCATTGGTGCCTTTTATGTACGAAAGGGAGACCTTAGGAGTTGATGAATTTTGATCTTTGATATCACTATTATTCTTGTTTAATGATAGATGCATGGCTTTCTTAATTGTGTTCCTATTATAGCCATTTAATTCAAACACTTTGTGAAAATGGTTGATTACATCATTTAAATGGTCAGGATTATATATTCTGGCCACCTTAGTGGTTAAGGTCCTAATGATGCCAATGTTTTGTTTAGGGTGGTGATGAGAATTTTCATGAAGATATCATTTTGTATGGGTTTTCTTTCTATAGACTTGGAAACCAAGTGACCCATCTTTTTTGGTTAGAAGGATATCAAGGAAGGGAAGCTGGTTGTTATTTTTAATTTCAATAGTAAATTTTATATGGTTAGAAAGGCTATTTAAGTGATTGGGGAATAGGTCAAGTTTTTCTTTTCCATCACTCCAATTGGAAAATATGTCATCGACAAACCTTTTCCCCTCTTCAGGGGTGTATGGAAATGACCTCAGAGCCTTCTGTTTAAAGTGCTCCATGAAGATGTTGGCAACTATGGGGGATAGAGGAGAGCCCATAGCCACACCATGGGTTTGTTCATAAATTTTACCTTTGAAACTGAAGTAAGAGTATTTTAAGAAAAGCTCCAGAAGATCCACAATTTCTTTATCCGTGATGTTTCTCATGATATTAATAGTTTCATCAATGGGAATCATAGTATAAAGAGATACAATATCAAACTAACCATAAGATCATTATCCTTCATTTCTATGTTGTTAATCCATTGAACAAAATAATATGAGTCTTTAATATAAGAAGGGGTATTACAAGATAGGGGTCTAAGTTTTTTGGCCAGGTGTTTTGCCAGAAGATAAGTAGGGGAACCTATGGTTTGACTATAGGTCTGAGAGGTATGTAAGGTTTATGGACTTTAGGAGCACCATAAATTCTAGGAATAATGGAACTATTAGGGATGACTTTCTTTTTTGTGATGTCATCCAAAGATGATTCTTTGATTTTCTTAATTACTTCCCGCATAATTTTATCACTGTGATCTTTATTAATGATTTTATAACAACCACTGTTATTGAGATTTTCCTGCATTTTATTGTCATAATCAGTTCTATTCATAATTACAGTTGTGTTGCCCTTATCAGCCTTTAGGATGACTATGTTTTTATTTTTTCTGAGGTTGTTTAAGTCTCTTTTTTCTTCTAAGGATATGTTAGATGCAGGAGGTTTAGAAGTTCTATGAATCTTAGCAATGTCTTGTCTGATTTGTTCACTTTTTGCTATATCTAGGTTTTTAATAGCTACTTCAATATTACTGATGACCTCCTCCACAAGTGTTTTATTAGCGATTATAACAAAATTTAGACCTTTTCTTAGGATGGATTCAGTTGCATGATTTAGGTGGACATCTGATAAGTTAATGACTTGGGCATTATCTGATTTCGGACTTTGATTGGGATGTATGGTTCGAATTTTAGATGGACCACTGTTCATACGAGGGAAGCTAGAATTTTTGCAGGTTGTATCTGCACTGTTGCCCTCCAGAGATCTATGCTCTCGCATGTTATTGTCATCATGCTCCATATCTACACTGTTTACTCTTAGTTAAATACATATGTCGCTTTTCTGGGCAGTGCTTTTATCTTGTTCTGCACTATTACCTCTTGGTGTTCTGAGAACAAGATCTGTTTGGTAATTAAAATTGGATTGCCTTCTGAGTGCGTACTAGATAAAATGTTAATAGTATCAGCGTTGTTCATGAAGAGTTGTGTGTTAATGTTTGTTGTTAGAGCGTTGTCAAGATTCAGAATTTGATTACTATTAGAAACCTGTAAACTCATTGTATATTACACTAATTATGTTTTCATACAGTGATCTGTCTTGCATGTTGTTGTACATGACGGAGGGACCAATTATACCCACGCTGCTCTTCTGGGTTGGCAGACCTTTCATAACCACGCTGCTCTTATCTTGTTCTACGTTGTTACCTCTTGGTGATCTGTGAGCAATATGTGTATGGTAGTTAAAACTGTATTGCCTTCCCGAGTGCGTGCTAGAGAAAATATCAACGATGTTCATTAAGGGTTGTGTGTTTATGTTTATTGGTGGAGCGTTGTTTGGATTAGGGATTTGGTTTCTGTTAGTGGAGTAAGAGTTATAATCTATACAACCATTGCTTAAATTGTTCAATTTCTTTAATTTTTTGTTGTTGTCCTTTGTTAACCATTTCTTAGATTTTATGAATGTAATCGCATCTAGGGATTGCCATAGATCATGTCTAAGATATGAGGAAAGGTATAGATGAGAGGTAAGAAGTTTTTTAGAAGTTTTGATTAATTTAGATCTAACCCATTTAATTAGGGCTTCACTTAACGTTTTGAAACTGGAAAAATTTCTGCCCAAGCATAAAACTCTATAACAGGTCATTCCTCCTCTATTTAAAATTATCCTCACTTGTATGGATTCATTATTTAACAAGATATAACTCACTAAATGACCAAGGAAATAAAATAAAAATGTGATGGGACAATTTTTTTATTATTGAGTAGGATATATTAGGTCTCCGATCCAAGTGGAATCACTCCAAAATACCCTTGTTCGCACATGCTAAAAAAAACAGAAAATTACTAGTCTAAAATCTGGAAATTCGAGAATAGTGAGCTAGTTAACCTATCAAATGTCTAACCTAATGAAGTGAAAATGAAATGGGATTATTTTTTTATTAACTTAAATTTCTTTATGATCTAATTCCAGTGGAATAAACTCAAATGAAGCTCATTAGCATGTTCTAAAAACTAGCATAAAATTACTACTATTTCCTACAAGGGACTTCGAGATATTTTAGATTTGTGAATAAGTAAACTAATCCAAGTAACTCAATGATGCATATGACCTTCCAAAGTTGTTCCAAGGATGAATTTTTTCTTGTGAATTTGTAAATAACTTGTAAAATAACTCACTTAAGCCATTTAGCCCAATCCCACAACAAAAAAATCATCAATACTAAATGCAGAAATAGGAAAAACAAGAGCAAGAGATGCATGTGAATAATAAGTGAAAAGAAGAAAAGTAAATTATACAAAAGGGCTTTGAGCCTCCTGGGATGGCCAAGCCTAAGTATAATCATAGTCCTATGGAGGAGACCAAGATTTAGAAGCTAAAAATGGTACTAAGCTTCATTATTTGAATCAATCCAATTACATCCCTGCTAGAAATGAAAGTGGCGCTGCAAAAATACAAGTTTTCTCGAAGGGAAGACTACGAAATACATCTCTCTAGAGGAAAATTCGAATTAGTATTGATAAAAAATAACAAGGAAGAATTCTCCTTGAAAGGAGGAAGGTTTCCCCTCCAAAATCCCTCAAATAGTGGATCTGGTTCCCAACACTAGGAATCTGCATTAAATGACATGGAACACATTCCTAGATTTTCTCAATCATTGGAGCTCCAGAATTCGTGCAATAATTTCATAATATCCCGTTGATTTATTATCCAATATTTATCCTCCTATAGTAGGGAGAAAGTCCCTAAATTATCTCATCCTCCAAATCTTCATAATCTGTCGAATATTCTCACTATTTTCTATAAAAATAGATAATATTGGGCACATAATATGCAATCATCTCTAAACCTTCCTAAGAACATATTAAATCTAAAAAAACATTATTAAGTGTAGAAGGAGAGGTTTAATATAGCCTTCATGTGCCTAAGAAAGGTTAGTTAGGCCTTAAATTTTGTCTAATTTGGAGGGCCATCACAGTGTATGCTCATCTAATTGAGAATTGATTTGTCTTGGAAGTGAAGTCAACCCTATAACTCAAGTTGGAGAGAAAATGTGCATCAAGGATGCAACAATGGAGATTGCTGTGAGATTGAAATTCGACACCCTTCAAGGGCATAATTTGTAATTTATTTTATATAGTTGTCATGTTTTTTTGAGTACTTTTGATGTTATTCCAATTTATAAGGCAATATACATGTTGAACCTATAAAAGTTAGGACTAGGAAGTCAAGAATGTAGAATTTTGGATGGAACATTACATCTTTTTGTCAGTAATCTACAACCAAACTCAAACAAAATATTTTCCAACGTTTTCTAGTTCGACCACATTCTTTTATAATATAAAATATATCCATTGTCGTGAAACAAATAATGATATAACCCTTGAAAAAATCATATGACAAAGTAAATTGAAAACTGTTGAAAATAACATTCAAAATCGTAACAAAAATTGATGGGACTTTCAAATAAACAAAAATTAGTATACATTGAAAGTATAATGAAAACACTATAAAATTGGTTGAATTTGATTCAAAATGGATATTAATTTGTATGCTTTTTGATTCTAATTTTTTTATATGATTTTTATGAAATTGCAACATAAACATATGTAATTTTGTAAGATTTTTATAGGAAACATTTAGCGAGGTGAAGGAAAAGTAGTGTTTTTGACTCTATTTTTAAACAAATTCATATCCATATTGCTCACCTAAAATAAATTCATATTATATATGTAATAAAAATATATGCTTGACCCTCAAGAGAGGAACACATGCTTAATCCTCAAGTGAGGGAAGGATGCCCTCCTTCTAACTCACTTTATTGATTAACTGGTATTAAAACTCATCCTTATGTTGAACTTCTCCTACATCGATATTGGTATATAAACAATATTAATAACCTTAGACCTTACATCCTTGGTTATAACTCTCTACACTCATTAAACCATACTTTACACACATTTCACTTGCCTTGTAAGGAATTTAGGTTTAAAATGAAAAACAAATAAACTTGATGTTAATGATATTATTTTCCAAGGAAAACCTCATGGTAAGACCAAAGGTATTATTCCTTGTGTTTATAGATGGAATCCCATTAAACTTGTTAGTTTATACTAGTGTGCCTAACCCATGGAGATTCAAACTAGGTACCTGGTAGCACACAACTAGTCAATTACTTGATGATCTTGGCACTAACTGATTGAGCTAACCCATTGTGCTAAATTTGATGTTATTAATATTATTATAGTTAGAGATGATGATGATAAAGGTGATATTGATCCATTAATACCATCTTAAATGTATTAGAACTATAAAATTAAATTAAATATTTTTGAATTATTATGTTGTCTCTATGACCAATTAACTTAGAAATGAAAATTTCTAGATCCATTTAATTTTATGGGGTAATAAGTTATGGAATTCAATTTTATTACAAGTATTTTGAAAGTCATATCTAATATCTTTGTAGGGTAGGAAATTCCAAGATAAATTCTTCTTCACCCTCTACTTTTTATGTCTCATAGAGTTTATAGATTCTTTCATGCTGGAGTGTTTTAGGTCTTGTCCAATACCCAATTTAGTTATGAAGCTTGATATGGGAATTTTTTCTTATTTTTGAAATATGTAATTTATTTTTGATATGGGAATAATATAATATCATTTTTTTTATATAATTCGGGCTCATTGACTTTTTTTATATTAATTCAACTTTCTCTCATTCTCATTCTCCCTATCGCTCCACATACTCTCTTTAAACTTAGATATGATAGGCATTTTAACAATATTGATATCCTAGAATAAAATCCATGAAGAGCTAGTAAATAACAAGGTATCGTGATTTAGGGTTCACTAAATAGGTTACTAACTATTGATTATTTTCCTAGCATCCCCTGCATGTAGGTTATCTCCATGGATTTTTCGAAAGAGGAAATGAAATCATCTAACCATCATAAAGAAGATGTCATAAACTGTTAAAAGGGGATCAACTATATTTACTACCGCCATTGAAGAATACTAAATCTAAAATACCTCGTAATTAAGGTTGCATAGATATCCTAGAGGTAGTAAAGAACAAAATACAACAACATAATTGATTAAACATCACAAAACAAATATTGGGTGGTGCCTAGGAAATCTAGCAAATAACACTTTAGATGAATTCATCTCAAAAAAGGTGAGAGGAAAAATATAGTACATGGTAAACCATGTGATCATCTCTAAATTTCTAGGATTTTAGGTCTCATATGAATCCTTGAAGTGACAGGCAAGAATGCATTGGAAAGTCAAAGCAATAGTTGACCTCAAATTGGGCACCAAAGGTCTCCTCATAGTTGTCTTTTCATGTGGAAAAATCAAAGAAATGATCTTAGAATTTGAGGCATGCTTCTTCAACTTGGTTTGCATGTACATAGGATACTTGGATGAATGGTTTGATGATGAAAGGAGGACTTCTCCAAGGTCCCTATCTAGATAAGAAAATATTCATTTCCATTGGAGTTGTGGTTTGAGAAAAACATTGTTAAGGATAGCAAACACCTTAGGAACTTATATAAAATCCTCAAAATCTCTCTATGCATCCATTGCTATCCACTTTGGAGATAATGAATGGATCCAAATAGCACAATATGGACATATTATTTTTTATGTACAAACTTCCATGACCATGATAATTTTGTTAGAGACTTCCCTCTTAACTGATAGCTAAGGAATGAATCAAATATTGAGGGGAAGGACTAACAAGGCTTTATAACACTACAAAATAAGTGAATATTGTAAATAAAGATCATCGTATTCAAGAAACACCTAATAGAAAGCCAAAAATAAATTATAGACTCTAAACTTGGACTAAAATTGAACATAGGAAAACAATATAGAGCATAGTTCTAAGAATCCTATGGAATAGAATCATCAACACCATCAAGTAATGGAGGAAAAAATTCTCAACAATTGGGATTAAGAAGGCATGGATGCAGACAATAAGCATAGGAAAATAGAGGATAAAATTATAAATGGATCAAACTCTAAGAAAGACCTTGAGTAAAATAGAAACCCCCCCACCATGGGAATTAAGGATCATGAAAAATCAGAATATTTGGGTGAAAAAACAAAGATTATACAATGGGAGCATCATAGTAGGGATAATATTTCAACATCGAAGTGGAAGACAAAGAGTGCTCTATATCCTATATCCCATCACTCAAGAAAACACCCACAAATTAGTATGTGTCTCTCAAAATAATTTGGGAATCAAATTTGGTCAAATGAATCCATATAAATAGGACACATTGAGGAAAGAGGTGGAAATAAATCCAAGGGAATTTATAATAGATGGGAACATATTTCATAAATCTTAGTAGTCCATCGATTTATGCAAGTCATATCTCCTTCTGAAAAAACATGTTCGATATAAATATCATAACCTAGAATTTGAGGTCTCAGCTCTTCAAGGAAAAAAAATAGAGGTTAAAAAATAATAAAGGAATATCCCAATCCTTTTCATGCAAGAGATAAAATTTATGAAGGAATCCCTAATTTTGAGGAATTATAGGTGGTTACTACTAAGATTAGAGGCTTCACTACAATATTAGTTTCTTTTTGGATCGCAACAAAGTGTAACTCAATAATTTTATAGGCACTAGATGGCGGATTTTATCTCACTTCTAGGTATAGGATCCAAATCCTTGGGTTCCTTTGTCATTGTCTATGGGCATATCATTCATTCAAAAAAGGATTGCTTATTGAATAGTATGAATTATAATACTTCTTGAGCCACTAAAAACCTACAAATAATATAAGGTGATTTTAATGTGATAATAGTCTACTTGAAATAGAAAGGAGAAACCCTGAGGCTAGGAGACATATATACTCGATTTAAAGAAAATAAAAATGATTTGTCATTGATAAATCCCATACCCAAGAAAAGGAGGTTATACTTGAAAAAAATGAAGAGGGGGTACTCACCACATGGTTGAATGACTAGAAGAATGTATCCTAACTGAGTCCTTTATGAAGGAAATGCTAAGTAGGAATCCCTCATTCTCTGAAGAGTTGGATAAGGTCACAAGAAAATTCTTCTCCACTAGCAATATTAGTGCATGGTAAAAATCACCCCTTTCAATTTTGAAAAAATATGGCTCATAGCTCCAACTTCATTAACTTGGTGAAGGATTGGTGGACCACTACTAACATAAGAAAATGTAATTTAAGAATGTTTTACCTCCAACTAAAGAAAAAATTTCTATAACTAAAACTAAAATATTAGAATGTTAATGATTTGGGGAACATCTTCACCATAATGATAGAGATTGAAGAATTCATGACCATAATTTAGGAGGAGATCATAGTTTCAATCATGACTGAACCCCTTAGAAGGAAGGAAAGAGACTCAAGTAATCAAATATATTAGTAGATATACCAGATGGAAATACATTGGAAGACAAAAATCATACAGTTTTTGGATATAGGAAGGCGACATAAATATTAAATTATTTCATAAATCCACCATTTTTTGTCATAAGAACAACCACATCATAAGCCTTATCTCTGCAAATGGTGACAAATTTTAAAAACAAAAGGATATGGAGGGAAGAACTTAATTATTTTTACAAAGATCATCTCTATTTATCCCACAATTAACCAAGATCTAACCATCTCTTTTTTTTTACTCAAAATGAAAGCACGAGAAACCCTAGAGTACTTCCCCACATTTTTTGGATAGTCAACTGGGTAAACTTTTAACGCTGATTATGGGGATTCACCCCAAGAGAATCAAGGAGAGTCAAATCCATGATCAACAACAACTAGTAAACAATATCAAATAATTTCACGTCTAGCTCTATATCACTTAAGATAACCCTTGGGGCTAGCTATCCTTCTCATCTATCATAACAAATATTCAAAAGCTTATCAACAATGATCAAAATAACACCCTCATGCAATTGATCGCTAAAATGGAGGTGGAGAAAGCAGTCAAGGGACCCTAGCAAAATCCTTAGGTTTATATGGCTTCCCACTATACTTTTATCAATAATTATAGTAGGTCATATAAAAGGTTGAAGAATTCATATCCTCTAGCAACAAATTTAAAGCACTTAAAACCACTTTCCTCACCCTCATACCCAAGGAACACAAAAATAGAACCATAAACAAGTTCATGTCAGTTAACATCTACTATGTAACATGCACAATCATATCCAAAGTAGTTTCTAACTACCTCAATTTGTTTTGGATAAAATCACCTTTAAAGAAAAAGTGGTTATGTTTGGGGGAGACAAACCTTAGGTGAAATTATTGTAGCTCATGAAATTATACAACCTATGAAAATAAGTAATTCCCTAAGTATGATAATCAAGCTAGATATGTCCAAGGCATTTGATGGATTTGATTGGAGTTTCATTCAATGAACGTTGGAAGCCTTTGGGTTTCATAGTAACAATATTGGATGGATAATGAACTAGATCAAATTACATTTCTTCTCCATTCTTGTAAATGGATTCCGCTCTCATCCATTCTCATCAAGTTGAAGGTTGAGATAAGGTGATTCTCTTTACCTTTTCTATTCATTCTCATGGTAGAAGGCCTTGGTCAAAGCCTCTCCAAAGCTAAATAATACCATAAAGTAAAGGGGTGTTCATTATCCTAGTCCTATGAAGCCACTTCCCAACTGAAATTTGTAGAGGATAAAATATTAATGGTGTTACATCGATCAAGGAAGTGAAGGCCTTTCGGAAAACCTTGGATACCTTCCTCTTCACCTTTAATGGTCAACTGAATGATTCCAAATCAATGATATTTTCTTCAAAGGATAACCTACAATGGAAATAAATATCAATGTGTAGCTTCGTTTCACTATATACTGCATCCCGTCCATTTATCTTGAAATCACACTTACAAAAAGCTCAAGTAAAAACCTCATGGTATCCCCTTTTTGACACAGTTAATGTAAGGTTGTGAGGCTATACCACTCCCTTGTTGGGTGAATACTCCTAATAAATGATGATCTTAAACATATGCTTACCTTTGTTTTCTTGGAGTCAACAATGGTAGTAAAGGTTATAAGTGAGAACAAAAATAATTCAATGATATTTCATACAGGGAAAGTTGTAAGGGACAAAAAATGACCACTGATAAAATGGGAGAGCATATGTGTGTTCAAATCTCATGGAGGTCTAGGAATAAAATATTTTTTATATAAATGAATCACTTGGGGGGGAAATACTCTAGCATTAATTTAAGTCCAAAAATTCCCTCCAAGGGAATATTTGGAGAGACACATACATTCAAGGAATTGAAGAGCAATATCTCATTAGGAAAACTAACCTCCTAGTGGGATCCTTCATATGGAATGACACCACGGTGCACTTAAGCATGATGCATACACATAGTTGATGGGAAATCAGAGATGGAAAAACATAAGACTATTGGTAAATTCACGGAAACAAAACTCCCTTACCTAAATAGGTAACCGTACCATATCACTTTTTGTTGTTATTTGATGTAGTTAGATGTGTTGATTTTTATAACCATGGTCAGTATTCATAAAGTATGTTTGAGTCATTATGAATTTGTAAATCATATCCAAATGCTTAGAGCCAAAATAAAAATTATTTCGAGTCAAAGTCCCATTGTGAATTTCAAAGGAAGAAATTTGAATTTTTAAAATTTAAAATTTTGGCTCCAAAATGTAAATTCAGCCTCCTCCTAGTCAAGTTGGCCCATCAAATAATTCAAGTCGGCTCCATGTAAATACATTTTCATTTATCCTAGGGAATAACTATATAAAGGCATATTGACTCCTCCTTTAGGCCAAGACAAAAATCACCTTCCTTGTGGAAGTTTTTGCATGGTTTGAGGTAGTTTATGAGGCAGCTTGCATGGTTCTTCAGAGGCAACTTGTATGGTTCTCTAAGACAATCAATATATGATTTTTGTGATAAGAATTTTGGGTAGATGACTATCGGTGGTTTGGCCTAGTTTAAGGGTTGATTTATGAAGCATGCGAGGGCTACCTTCTAAGGCATAATGAAGATATTCATGAGGCTTGTAAAGGTTGTTTCTCAGGCAATAAAATAAAATAGATGACTTCTGTGGAAACGAATTTATGGTTATGATTTTTGTGAAATCGAATTATGATTTTTGTGGCAATGAATAGATGACTTTTGTTCCAACAAGTTTATGGTTATGATCTTTGTTGCAACGAGTTGTTTATGGTCTCTAAGGTAGCTAATTATGATCTCTGTAGCAACGCGTAATATATCTATGTGGTATAATAAGGAGGATATATCTGAATTAGGGAGACTCACAAATCAAAGGAAGGAAGGCTTATTTGAGGCATGGTATCCTGCATTACAAGACTAGGTATGGGTTAGATTGACTTGATTAGGAGGAGGTACCTTAATTAAATACTTAGATGTGTCTTTGTTTAATTAAATACTTATCTATTGAAAGGGTTGATGTGTTTTCCCCATGAGGGTTTTCCCAAGGTAAAATTATTGTGTTATTGTGTATTTGTCTCTTTATGTTATTATTGTACTAATGTGTTATATGTTTGATGTATTTCTGTGTAATTATTGAAGGATGGAATGCAAATAAGAATTGAAAAAGATAAAAGATAATTACTAGTACGAAATACCACATAAAATTCAAGAGAATGGACAAGAAGTCCAATAATTATGGAGGATCCACAACCTACATGGCTTATCCATACATACATATTGGAAAAAAACCAAACTTATGGATGAAAATAATTTAAGTTTCAGACACAAATGATTGAATCTGGACTTTATTACAACCATTAAGAATTAGAATACAAGAGGGACTTGATATACTAAAGAGGCAATTTTTTGGGAGTGGAGACTACACAATGAGAAAAACTGACAACCTTCCCTATGCTCCTTAAGGGGAAGAGACTAATAAAATACTACAATATGTTTGGAACAAATCCTTGCAGGGAGAATTTATCCTCCTTATCATGGTTGGTGGTAAAAAGGAAGACACTAACTTGGTATAAATTCCACAATTGAGAATTTGTAGGTCCCTTTAAGTGCTCCCTTTATGAGCAATAATAAAAACCCATAGAAAACTTGTTAAGCCAATGTACCATTTCTAGTGCGTTGTTAATGATGGGAGCCACAAGATTTTCAAAATTTTATAGAAACAAAGTGAGCATACAACACAACATAAGGAATTGGAGAAGGGAATCTTTTAAGAGAAATATCACTAAGTATGCATTGGATATCTTCCCCAAATCTTTGCCATGAAATTGCAAAAAGGTTTTTAAAAGGATGGTCATGTTTGCTCATGCGTGATGGGGTATAATATAGAAAATATTAAAGAAACCATATATGTTGGAGCTTGGTTAAAGCATGAACTCTCCCTTAACAACCAATGCAATAGGATCCTTGAATTTGGGGAAATAGAGCCAAAATGAAGTTCTCTAGAAATTAGGATAGAAAGTTACCACTTCCTCGTCCCCATTAATTTTTAAATCCTTCTCTGAAGACATAATTAATATGAAAACTAATAGTTCCTCAAAAGAAAAATCTTGTCCAATATGAATCAAAGGGGATTTTAGAGATGTTAAGGGCAATATTTTGTTCCTATTTTTGGGGCCTAATGGTAGCAACACCAATAATGCATTTAAGTTTCAAAATTTAGAAGCTAACTTGGTATTATCCATAAAGCACAACATTACTAACCTCATGGTAGAAGGAGATACCTCTATAATTAATTGATTACACAATTTTGTTCTATATCCTATGCTTAGGTATTATAACTAGATAACAATAAATAATTGGTTCCACCATTAAAACAAAACCATTTATGACTTCTTGTGAAATATTGAATATAAACTTTGCATATAATTTCTAGCTATTTTTATTTAACTCTTGTTGAGTTGTTTTAGTTTAAGTCTTATTCCAATATAACTTTGTTGTGTTTCTATGGTGATGTTTTTACACTAAGAGTTAATTTTCAACCTATCACAGGGAAATGTTTCATGTAATGTTACATTAAAAAAAATACTTGATTAAAAAAAAAAAAATTAACACAAGTTTTGCTTCAACACAATTACACACACATCGATGTAAATCAATTACATATCAATTACATAGAATATGAAGTAGCAGGTGTTGCTCATAGAAAAATTAGTTTCTCTCATAGGAGGGATATCTGGGTATAGAGGAACCACATCCTCTCTGACTCACAGACTTAATCATTTGCTGCAAGGATAACCCTAAATTATCTTGTAATAACAATCCTTGTTTCAATCACTAACAATATTAGTCTAATAGAAAAATGTGATGGTGACTCTATCTTTTGAAGCATTATGGTTGAAGCAGTCTATGCTTAGTCATATTATTGAGATGTTCAATCAATCAACTACCCTACAAAAGTGTGAGAATGAAGATAAACGTATTATGGACTTTTCCAATTGGATTTTAAACATAGAATAAAATATCAAAATGCACTTCTAATTAAGATATTAAATAATATGCATTCATCCTAAGATCATGATTTAAATGTGGCTAAATAAGGTTAAAGAACTCACATGGTGAAGGGATAATGTGTAGTGGACATTGTAAATTTAGCGTCACTAATTAGTTTAACCCAAGTCATGAATTTTTGTTACATAATATTGGAATAAACACAATCACTCTTTTGTGAATTGCTGTATCTATTTTTGACTTGAGAAGAAGTTAATTTCTTCAAGAAAACATCAATTGGTCAATCCAAATATAAATGATGTATTTATCCTCATTTTTTTGTATGTTATCGCAAATATCGTGTTAAGAGGAAGTCCATCTTATCAAATTAAAAAATAAGATAATTTATAATTTAATTATTATATATCAATATATGATTGAAATATTAAAGAACTTCCTCAACTTTTATTATAAAGATCATTAGTATTGACAAAATGTTGTATAATGGCTAATCGATTTTAACCTAGCCTATCCACACTAAGAAGATAAATCTCTTAAGGTGCAAACCTATCCTCCGTTTCGAACTAAAAATGTTTCACCTAAAGATTTGGCCCCTCTTGAACTTGATACATAGGGGTTAATCTAGATCTAAGTAGTAAAAATTCAAATATATATATATAATATATATATATATATATATATATAAATATATATATATATATTATATATTAGATATAATAATATATAAATATATTATATATATATAATAATATATATATAAATATTATATTAAAGACTATATATAATTAATAAATATATATAATATATATATAGATAAGCCACATCTATCCATGTTTGTAACTTTTTTGTACATATTAGCATGTAAGTACTATAACTTAGAAGTTAGAATACTTACATATTAATATGTACAAAAAAGTTACAAACATGCTAGATGTCGCTTTCTATAAGAGCAAACCAAACCACACTTAACTATAATCTAGCATAGGGAACATGTCTTAGTGTATACAATATTATAGTGATTCCATTGGTAGAAAAATGAACATATAATGTCCACATGTTTAGTACTAAAGAGACCAGAGAGTAAATAGGTAATATAAAAAATTAAAGATTGCAAAGGAAACCATGGTGTCTTGCGTTCACAGGAAAACTGGGAGGAGGGGCTAACTTTTTCCTCAATTATTTTTTCCTTCCATTTACTTGGAGACATTAGCTCTGGTTCTTCATCAATTAAGAAGGGATTGAAGCTGGTGCCTAGATGCCCTAAGCTAGCATTCACCTAACTAGGTTGTCATCCCCATCATCATTTCCATTATCTACTTGAAATAAAGCCATGGACTAGCCTGTACATAACGTTGAAATTAATTTCCAACTTTAATCTATCTATTGATTCACCATGGTTTTCCGAAAGCTCCCCATGGATAACGCCACACTGGTATTCGATTGCAAAAAACAATTTGGTATCTTTTAATTTGGGTGCGTACGAGTTCAAAATCCAATCCTTAAACTCTTCCTGGATCTTTTGCATCAAAGTTTGTCTATGGATTTGTTGTGATTATTGAACCAACTTATCAACTTACTCATGGGATTATGTTGAATTCTTTCTTATTTTCAGATCTTGGTAATTATTTCCTTATGATCAATAATTATACACTTGGAAAATTAACAACCTTAATTTTGTTTTTATGGTTGAGTAAACAATATTAGATTGATATAAGATGTAAGATATATTTATTGATGTTTGATTATAATTGACGCCCTGATATATATACACAATCATGTGCCTTTTTATTAATAGACATGTCTTTTCAAATAGGCATTTCGTTTCTTTTTTATTAATAATTAATTATTGATTACTTATATTTATATATTTTAATATAATATATAAATATATATTTTTGTTCATAATACAATACATTGTTTCTTGGAAGGGAATACCTTTCGTTTCTATATAAAACATCAACAATCCCTCTTAGCAAGGAAAGCATTATTCCAAGATGTTCTCCTTTAGTAGTCCCAATCACACCTATCCATTTGACATGGTGTAGGAAAGACTTGTACCAGGTTACTCATTACTCCCTCAGTCACTTCACATGACTGTATAAGAAATGCTTGGCCAAAGGGGAAGTATCTATCCGTTGTAAGAGAAACATACGAAACTCACCCTCAATGAGGGTGGAAATTATGCATCATGCCAAGCTTGTCTCTAAAGTATTAAAACTTCACTTTGGATAGAGGCTTGGTGATAATTTTTGTTGTCTGCTCATCTGTGGATATGTACTGGAGTTCCTTGCACCTCTCTGTACGATGTATTGGATGAAATGGTATTTGATCTCTATATGCTTTGACTTGTCGTGAAAGAAAGTATTATCTGAAAGCTTCACACAATTTTGATTATCACAGTATATTAAACTTGGCTCTAACTTTAGATCAAATAACCTTGCAAGAAATTTCTTAAGCCACAATATTTCACAACTTGCATCACTAGTTGTTGCATATTCTACCTCTCCTGTACTGAGTGCCACTGAGAATTGTTTTCTTCTAAACCATGAGATCATACCTAATCCCAAACTAAAGCAACATCTTGATGTGCTTTTCCTGTCTACTTCACTCCCTGCGCAGTAAAAATTCGTATAACCTTGCAGCTTTACTTCACCATCTGAGACATATCTAAGTCTATATCCAAACATACCTTGTAGATACCTCAATACATGATTTGATGCTACCAAATGTACATGTTTAGGCTCAACCATATACTAACACAATGTGTTCATTACAAAGCATATATCTGACCTGGTATTAAACCAGTACATCAAGGATATGATCAAGTGTCTATACATCATGGGATCAACCAAATCTACAGAGGAATCACTCAAGAAATTCATATTTGTAACCATAGGTGTGGCCATGGACTTGTAGTCCATCATCCTAAATCTTTGTAGGGTGTCAATTGTATACATCCCTTGGATAAGGAATATCTCATGTAGTCTCTTCCACACTTATAATCCCAAGAAATAGTGCATTAAACCAAAATCCTTCATTTCTAACTTTGAAGTGAGCTCCACCTTGTAACCACTTATGAGGTTCTCATCCCATATAAGAAACATGTCATCTACATATAGTACTAGTATCAAGGGAAACCATTTTCAACCTCTTGTACCTCTAAGTTGATAATGGTCAGCTATCAAGTGAGAGCATCTAAGATAATTGTTTTGGGGTTTTGTTTTAATTTGGAGGACCAATGAATGAAATATATATAACACTGTAATGCCTAACCTTTTGAATAATATTAATCCCAAAATAGAGGGTTGCTATAAAATTTTACACAGTGATAAAAATTGAATAGTGGTGAGCAGAAACAAAAAATAATATGATTATCACAGTTTTCAGATAGAAAATTAAATAATCATAAGTATGAAAACCTCTTGAAAATGTTTAGAAGGTTTAAGAGAATATGCTTATGCTTACAACAAGATGTTGATGATTTATTGATTCAGAGGGAATTAATTAAACAGACAGTTCATTAATCCATTCTCTTTATAGATTATCACTTTAGAAGCTTATAGGAATAGATTGAAACAAAATTATTCCTACCTAGGTATCTCTGTAAGACATAAGAATATGAAGAAAAACACAATGAGTGTTACTGGAAAAACTTACAGGAAACACAAACTAAGTAAAATTCAATTCAAAATCCTTTGCTTTGTATTAAGGGTCCAGAAAAGTCAAGACATCAAGTGTTTTGAAACGCTTCATCAAGAGTGCAACTCTCTTTCAATGGTCAACCTGGTTCAATGGTGAACTTGGTACAATGATGAACCCATAATAAATCGTAATGAGAGTTCTTTATACAACAGTAGAACTAAGAAAATATCCTAAATTGTTTTTACAAAAATAGATTTATTCAAGGAAAAGGAAATATCTTCATGCAAGAAGATAGAGACATCTATTGAATTGCTGCTTCTTGTCCCTGTTATTTAGTTTCTGTTGTCCTTTAGACTTTGATCTTTTGCCCTTTAAGTTGCTTGGTTGTTTGATCTTCACACTGGATGTCATTTTTACTTATAACCTTTCATCTGATACTCTTTGACCTTGTTGACCTGTTAATAACCTTTTACTGTGCTTTTTACTTTTATTGTACATTTCAAGTTCTTACTGTGTATTTCAACAGTAAATCATTTAGTTTTTTACATGTATCTTGGTAGCTGGATATTGACCATCTTTCTGTATATTTCATTTGCTTGTCTTTTAATTGTATGTTTTATCTACCTCCTCTGTTTTAACATTTACTGTCTCTGTGTAAAGGATTTCTTATTTGTTTTAACCATTACTATGTAAATGACTTCTACTATGTGTAAATGATAATTGTATTTTAACTGTGTAAAGGATTTTGAATTCATTTCCTGAGAGAATCTGGAATAAACAGGTTTTTTGACTAGTATAAAAACTATTTGTCCAGGTCTCTTGGTCTTCTGCTAATCACCTACAAAATACAACAATTTATAAGAAAAACATAGGGTGATAGGGAGGGTCGAAATGGCTTCAGGGAATAGGATAGTGAATGGATGGAGTCCTGGCAGTGTTTGGAATGTAATTGGAGGCCAAATCAGGTTGCAGAGGCTCAGGGTGGACCAGGTAGGGTTAAACAAGTTTTACTATGTAAACAGGCGAAAAGAGCGCAAGTGAAGGTTTCGACATTTAAAAGGGAAACTTTTAAAATTTGGCGTGGAAGGGTTAAGTGAACAATGGATGGTTTTATCGTCCGCAGGGAGCGGTTTCGGAGGCTCATCGCACTTCTTTTGGCAGTGGGGTGGTTTTTCTTCGAGGGCACATGAGTTAACATGGAGCTTCCACGTAACCACAAGGGGCTCAAGCAAAACCACGAAACTCGCATGCTCTCGGGTGGGTAAAGGTCAGAGATTAGGAGCACGCGATATTCCTGTGGGTCGTTGGATTTGGGAGTGGATGATCTGACAGCTATCACGTGGTAAATTTGCATGGAGGACAGTCACCTGAGATTAGCGGGGCCCAGGGGTTAATTACATGTGATTTTTAATTATTTTAATGAATAAAGTGTGGGTTTAAAAGTATAATGGGATGGGTTTAGTAAAGTGGGATCAGGGTTAAAACATAGTGTGTTGGAAATAATACTGAGAGGGGGGGGGTGAATCAGTATTATCAAATCAGTTACTTTTCATTTTTCATACTCAGATTTATATACGCGGCTTCTGTTCAGTATATCCACATATATACGCAACTATGTTAAATGAAACCAGCGTACATGCAGTAATCTTATGATTCAGTTAGCTTATCTTCAGTAAATGCATCAGAACATTATTAACCACATTAACAGTAAACAGGTGTAGTAAAACAATACAGATC
>APFE030401528.1:122497-135031 GCA_000404065.3 Pinus taeda | reverse complement strand
CTGCAATACAATCATCAACTTATACTTGCATCATAAATCTCTAAATCACCCAATACTGAATCACTGAAACCTTGTCATCAAAACACAGAACACAAACCAGAGCCCAGAACTCTACAACAACTACTAGAATCAACACCAACCTGAAACACCAAATCTCATAATGCATACGCTACTTGACTATATCAAAATTGCGTGTATACGCGCTTTCACCAGAGACAACCCGCGTATAGATCTAAAGATAATTACTTATACCTTCACTGTCATATCCAGCCCGAGCCAAGCAGCACAAACTGATAACCAGCAATACTAGATCTTCCCACTTCGTCAGACATCCATTCATTGCTCACCCCTTTTGCCTAATGATCTTCTCCTTATATAGGTTAGGCTTCTCTCAATACCATGGTTCAAAACCATGTAGAAACAATACCATGGACCCAATACCAGGGGTCGTCATTTCGAACCAAATACCATGGATCAATACCAAAATACCATGGACCAAATACCACGGATCAAAACCATGTACGCGCTTTTCCTTCTGTGAACCTGCGTGTATACGTATACACACCTTTTGCTCTGCTAACCCACGTATATATGCACTTTCATCACGGTCATCCTGCGTATACCTCTCTCTTGACCTGCTGCATTCTGATCTGTCATCTGATTAAGTTGCCATTACCTGTATCAAACCTCTGAGTGAGTTTCCATCAAGGACAACACCTGTATCATAATGCCAACATAGTGATATAAGTTAAACAGGTATATTGGTGGAGTTAACTTTATAAAGCGAGGGTAAACAAAACTTAGGCTTAAAGGGGTTTTATGGGTTTAAAAGGATTTTGTTGGGATTTTATTGGTATGGCAGAGTTTAATTAGATAAAGCGGAGGGGGGAATTTATACTTAGGGTAAAGGGTTTTTTATGGGTTTTTAGGAAATCGATAAGGGGAAAGTGATTTCTTCAAAGGGGGATGGGTTTCACACTAGGGAAAATGTATTTTTAGGTAGGGGAATGTGTTTGGAGGGAAAACTTCAAGGAAAATGTGTGAAACCAAGGGGCAAAGGTGAAAATGAAGGGAAAAGGGTATTTTCTTAGGAAATGATGGGATAATGAGGAAATTAGTAAGTATGTAGTGGGGGGTGAAATGCAATGAGGGGAAGTTAACCAAATCAACTTGTGAACATCTTTTCGCCTTCATAACTGCTCCTGAACACTGCAACACATGATCAAGCATGATAAATGTGCTTATGCCTCAATCAACTTTGTACTTCTACAACCTATCTTCTACCTACCCTTTACTTACCCTAACCTTTTTTCTTCACTTAATTGGGTGCATTTAGACTAGAAAACCCTTTTCTTTCCTTTTTCTTTTGAAAAGCAAACTATCTAATTCTAACCTTATAACATCCATGGGCTCAGATTAAACTGATGAGCTCCTTATTATTCTCTACCTAACTACTA
The DNA here is from genome assembly GCA_000404065.3 of Pinus taeda. Lineage (NCBI taxonomy): Eukaryota > Viridiplantae > Streptophyta > Pinopsida > Pinales > Pinaceae > Pinus > Pinus taeda. The sequence continues at coordinate 133,574 of APFE030401528.1, read as the reverse complement.
ATTTGCTAAGATTATACAGTTTGGCTAGATCTTTATTCTCTAACTATAAACATGAAATTTAAAGCATGAACTAGTCAAGATTAAACTATTTGACTATCATGGGTTGTGGCATTTATGACAAGCTGCACAAAACCATTGTTTTTCATAATAAGGTAAAAAGTAGTGGCACTTGGACTTGTACACTTTCATAATTTATTGCTTTTTCTTTTCTTTCTAACCTAAAATTTTATTTTTTCCTTCATTTTTAGGGCATATATCCTAACATTTTCTTTGATATGGACATATTATCAAGATATTTCCTAACATTTTTTATTCAATATTCTTTTTGTCCATATTGTAGCTTAATGTTTTTTGAAAAATATTTTCATTTTTTGCTAATTGATTCTAACTTACCAAAACCAAAAAATGCTACAACATCGGCTCCAACTGGGGACTGCTTTCTCCTATAGAATGCATAGAACCTATAGATCCATGTGCCTTCTCCTCGGGCTATGGAATCTTTTGATGTAAGAAATCATACTGACAACTTGAAAAGTAAAAGAAACTAGAATTTTTAAAATGGTAGTAATGAAATCTACTTCAACTTCTTAGTACTGAATGTAATGTTTTAGAAACCTTCCATTTACAGGATAAGTGGAATATAGCCCCTCAAGATTTTGTAGCACAAAAGTGTTGTTTCCCTTCACTTCAAAAATTGCTAAAGGTCCAAACCACAAGTTGTCAAACTTGCCATGTTTTCCCTTTTCTTCTCTCCTAGAATCCCATCTTAGAACGAGGTCACCTTCCTTGAAGTCCCTTTCCTTGGCTCTTCTGTCAAACAGGTTCTTCATCTTATTCTGATACTTTTTCAATTTGTATTGAACTTCATCTTTGTTTTCATTTAGTTCAATAATCTAATTTATTATCCTTGAAAAATCATCAGGTTCATCTGTTGAATCCTGCAAAAATTTTAAAAGAGGGAAGGCCAAATTGGTAGGGAAGATTGCATCTTTCCCATAAACTAACTGGAAGGGAGACTTTCCAGTAGATCTCTTTGGAGTAATTCTGTTTTCCCATACTACATAAATTAAATGAGAGTCCCAGCTCTTTTTATGATCTACTAGAGTATTTTTTATTACCTTTACCAGGGTTTTATTGGAGGATTCTGCAAGGCCATTACCTTGTGGGTAATATGGAGTTGAATGATGTAACAGAATCTGATATTTCTGGCAAAACTCAATCATTTTAATACTAGAAAAAGATGTCACATTATCAATGACAATTTGAGTTGGGCAACCAAATCTAGATAAGATGTTCTCTTCAATAAATTTGAATACTACTAAATCAGTAGCATTTCTCACTGGAATTGCTTCCACCCATTTAGTGAAGTAGTTTGTTGCAGTGAGGATCCATATATGCTGATTACTTGAAGTGGGATGAATATCTCCAATAAAATCTAATCCCCATTGGCTAAAAGATTCTGAGACTATTGATGGAACCAGTGGAAGAGATGCTAATTTTTCTTACCAACAAACATTTGACAAGGAACACAACCTTTGACCTTTGCTCCTACTTGTAAGAACAATATTGGCCAATAAGATCCTCCCCTTAATATCTTATATGTTGTTTCTCTCCAAGCATAATGTCCTCCACAAAATCCTTTATGAAACTGGTCAATGATTCCTACAGTTTTTTATTATGTTAAACATAATAACAAAATATTTAGTGGGTCTTTCTAGTACAAATTTGCATTTATGATATAGTACTTGACTGCTTTTAGTTTGAGAGTTTTACATTGGCTTTTGGAGAATGATGGTGGACATTCAAAATGTATTAAGAAATTTACAATGTCTTGGTACTAATCTAACAACAGAAATTTGTCATCAATGTATAAGGGGTTGATCTGATTTAAAGGTAAAGGTTCTTGTGAATTATTTTCTTCAGGATGAAGGGAAGGTTCTTGTGGATTCTCCTCTTCAAGATGAAGGGAAGGTTCTTGTGGATTCTCTCCTTCTACAAGCAAAGAAGGTTCTTGTGTATTCTTCTTATCTGAAGTTTGAGAAGGTTCTTGTGGATTCTTCCCTTGTATCTCTAAAATAGAATTGATTCTGAGCACTTTACAGTTGGATTCAGCTAGAAGCTTAGCTAATCCTTGGCCTTTTACTAGCTTTGTAGTTTTGATAGTTAGATCAAACTCCAATATTTGAGTGATCCATCTACCTCTCTTTCCATCAGTGTTTGGTTGAGTTAAAACAATTTTCACAACACTCTTAGGAACATAAGCAGTAATAGGAGAATGTAGGACATACACCCTAAATGATTTCAGGGCTTGAATAAGGGCATAGGATTGATTCTCAATTATGTCATACTTAAGCTCAACATCTCTCATAACCTTACTGAAAAAGGCTATGGGTTGGTCATGGGAATCTTCATCCTTTTGTAGTAGAACAACAACAAGGGTAATTTCTGAGGCAAAGGAAAATATATTGAATGGTTTAGTGTAATCAGGGATGGCCAAGGTGGGAGCTTCAGAGATAGCTTTCCTGATCTAATCAAAGGAATGTCTGGAAGAGACAATCCATTTAACTTCATGATCTTTTCAGAGCATGTTAGTTATATCTTTTACAATCTCAACATAATTTGGGATGAATCTCCTTAAAAAGTTAATCTTTCTTAGAAAAGCTTGAATCTCCTTCTTGTTTCTAGGTAAGGTCAATGTTTCAATGGTAGACACATGCTTGCGATCAATCACCACTCCTTTTTCTGAAATTATATGGCCCATCAGCTTTCCTTCTTTGATATCAAACATAGACTTTTTAGGATTCAATGATATTCCAAATTTTCTACACCTGTCAAAAACCTTCACCAAGTGCTTTAGATGTTTCTGATCAGATTTAGAAAAAACAATTATGTAATCAAGATAAATGACCACAAATTTATTTACCTAACCCACAAAAGCTACATCCATAGCTCTTTGAAATGTTTCTCCAAAATTGGTTAAGCCAAATGGCATTCTAGCATACATGAATGTACCCTAGGGTGTAGTAAAGGTTGTCTTCTCTCTATCTACTGAATCAACATTTACTTGATTATAGCCTGAAAAATGATCAAGCATAGAAAGTATTTGTGCTCTTGAAACCAATTGAAGTAATTGATCCATTTTGGGCAAAGGTTAGTTATCTTTTAATGATGCTTTGTTCAAATTTCTAAAGTCCACACATAGTCTAATTTCTCCATTCTTCTTTCTAATAGGAACTAAATTTGCAACCCAATTAGAATATCTAAGAAGGAGAATGATCTGGGCATCTAGGATTTTCTTAATTTCCTTTTCTACAGTTGGTAGAAGAGTTGGATTGATCCTCCTATGTTTCTGTTGATAAGTAATTGCTTCTAAATTTAAAGGAATCTTATGTCATATTAATGAAGTATCATAGGTTTTTAGATCAACATAGGTCCATGCAAAAACATCCTTATAATTTTGAAGTAACTTAAGATATTGAGCTTTGATCTCAGGATCTAGAGATGCACAGATTTTGATGTTTTTAATATCATCATTTGTTCCAATATTAATTTCTTCTATGTCATCTTGTGAAGAAATGGATTGAGGGTTTTGGAGGACATCATCTTGATCAAATAATTTTTCTAAAGAAATGAGGCCTTTGGGAATAAAATTGTTATACAATTGAATAATGTCATGATCAACAATTCTTGAATTGAAATTTGAAGTATCATTTTCATTTGCATTTTTATTTATTTCTATTCTATCTTCACCAATTTGTAGAACTAAAAAATCATCTATAACTTACAGAAAATATTTCAAATGTTCATCATCTTCAAATATATGCCAGTGTTTTAGATTATCTAGGATGGATGGTTTGTACTTGACTTGTATTTGATAGAGTACATTGGTCTGATCAGAAATTTTAAATGAACTAGCAGAAACAGCTAAGGCATCTGCATGAATATTCCAATTTCTTGGAATATAAGTCAAATTAAAAGCATCAAAGAAGTTTCCAACTGAATCCCAAACTTCATTTTCATAATACCTAAGTCTAGGATGCTTAGTCTGGCAAATATTTCTCACTTGTTTGACAATAAGTTCTGAATCAGTAAAAACACTTAAGCTTTGAACCTTTAAGCTTTTGGCTAATTGCAGTCCCAAAATAAAAGCTTCATATTCAGCCACATTATTTGTAACTTCAAAGTCGAGTTTGCATGATTGGGTGATATTTTCTTTTTTCTGGTGAAATTAAAACTACTCGAGCTCCTGCTCCATCTTTTGTACAAGAACCATCAAAAAATGGTTTCCATACATCAGTTTGATTTGGTTCATGACTTTCAATTAATTCTTCTATTTTAACTTGAGTTTCATGTATTTGGTTTGAAGAGAGTTGAAAGCAACCAAAATCCTGATCAATTGCATAAATGGGATGGTTCCTTGGCTGGTCTATTTTGCAAACAGTGTGCACAAATCTTACCTCTCTATATAACCTTAGTTGTTCTCCCCCATAAACTGGAATAGTGGCATAAGACATATCCATCTGAAGAGTTCCCCCTAATTTGGCACAATAAGACCTAGAAAGGAGCATTCCAAATTTTGGAGGGATATATGTGACAACTATATCAAGCACTACATTTTTCACTAGAATTTGGGCAAGGGTGACTACTAAATCCTTAATCAATCCTAAGTAGGGCACCCTTTTAGAATCAAAGGTGTACAAGTCATGATAGGATCTAGTTATGTCAAATTTCAAATGGTACATGATAGTTTTTGGCATGAGGTTATGTCATGCTCCAGAATCAAGCATACAATTATATAACATGGAATCATTTGTCTTAAGATTTAAATAGAAAGGAGGCACTATTTCATCTATCATATCTGAGCTAGGACCAAAAGACAACTATTGGTTTTTCATCTTGCAAACTAATGATATCACTTTCAGCATCAACCGAGGTGTTTTGTATCCATTTGGAGACTTGATTTTTATACCTAGGGTTTTTGGAAAGTTCTGAAAGTGGAATTGGGATTTTAACTCTTTCTAACTCTTTTTCAAAATTAAATGTATTCAAAGCATTTTTATCATTTTGAGTAGTATCAGTTGACTGATTTAATGGTTGAATAATAGTTGTTTGAGTTTCAACAGCTTTCGTACAATGTTCAATTATTGGAGTCTCCTTAGGAGGTCTTCTAGGGCCGAGTCTAAGCCTATGATCATATCTCTTGTTCAACTCTGCAATTAAAAATTCAAAGAAGGCATAGTATTTAGAAACCTGTGAGGATTATTGATCTTCATGAACCTAATTTTGTTGTGAGAGAGGAATCATAACTATTTGATTAGAAGAAGTATCCATGTTATTGGTATCTTCAATAATAGTCATAGTATTTTCATCAGGTTTCTGATCATCTATCGGTAAAGGAGTGGGAACCTGCTGATCATTACTAGGTCTTTGAAGAATTTGTAATTGTGGATTCCTTCTATACTGACCTTGATTTTGATTTTGGGGTCTAGTAATTGTTTGTTGAACTATCCTAGGTTGAGTCTCAATCTTGGAAATTCTATTATATAGATTTCTGAGAAGAGAAGTTATTTCATCTATTTTAGAATCTTCGGTTTTAGTCTTAGAAGAACTAGAGGAACTAGAGGCTTCTTGAATAGATTTGAGTTTTCTTTGGGCATTTTCCTCTTTAGCTTTCAAGGAAGTCAAAGTAGCCCTATTTGCTTCCACCTCTATAGCATTTGTTTTCATATCTTCAAGACTTCTTAAAGTTATATCTCTTAGCATTACAACAAAATCATCGTCAAAGGCTTTAGAAAACCTAGAGCTGCTGCTACAGGGGGTTTATAATTAGGGGGCATCTTATGATAAATTTTGTTGAACCTTTTGATAAAATCTGATACAAGTTCACGAATGTTTCTTTTAATTTCTTCAAACTCAGTCAAAAAGTAAAGAGGATCTTTCTTTACACCCCATTTATTTTTAAATATGTTTGTAATCTCTTCCCAATTTCTAATGGAATTTACAGGTAACTTCCTAAACTAGATTCTTACATTTCCTTCAAGTGTTTGTACAAAAAATCTCATGTAAACATTTTCTTGTTCAATATTCATGTTGTTTGCAAAGTCTAGAAAAGATTGAAGATGGTCCTCAATTGAGGGACCAGTTTCTCCATTATACCTGGGAAGGTATTTCAAATATCCAGTTGGTAATGCATCAAGGTTAGTAGGTAAGACTAAAGTTGCATATCTAGCCTATACAATAGGTTGGAATGCCATAGTATAAGGTAGTGTATGAGGCGTTTGTGTGGATGAATAAGAAGAAGATGAAGAAGAGGAAGAAGAGGAAGAAGAAGGTGATTGAGGGGGTGTGTGACTATGTGGACATCAAGAAGGAGGGGATCTCCTGAATAACTTTAAAGGAGTCTTAAGAAATAACTTTGGGACCTGTGAAGGAATACCCTCTTTTGTTTCAAAGAGTGAATTTGAATATATAGAGATGGTCTCTTCAGGTTGTTCAGAAGTAGAAGCTTCAAGTCATTCGGGGGTGGAAGGAAATGAATAAGTGGTAAGGGATATGAAATATGTGGGTTTGTATTCAGGTAAATGAACACCCAAGTCAGACTTAGTTTTAGGTGATCCTGGTGGTAGAGGGGGTTCTGGATGCTTTTCAAAAGAATGAATGAGGAAAGTTGAATCTAAATCAACTCCCCTATCTAATAGCTTAGAAACCCTAGTAGGTATTTGTGTTAAATTAGGATCAGATGGAATATTACTAAAAGGATCAAATGATACTAACGCTTCAGACTGCAAGGCTGAAGAAGAAGAAGAAGAAGAAGGTTGGTGTCTCCTTTTAGAACTGGCTTTTCTCAGAATTTTTTCAGGATTTGACAGAGGATTAACTAAGTCAAATTCCGAATGAGATCTGGTGTGCTTAAAAGGTGCCAGTTTGGGCTAGTGGAGTCGCCAGGTGAAGGATTTTAACCTTTCTATACCTTTAATCACATTTAAAGGAATAGAATGAATATCGTTGCCCCAAGAAAACTTAATGGAATTCAAATCCTCAGTAATGGTGCCAGAATGATGTTGTACCTCTAAGTTGATAATGGTCATCTATTAAGCCAAAGCATCTAAGATAATTGTTTCGGGGTTTTGTTTTAATTGGAGGAACAATGAATGAAACAAATATAACATTGTAATGCCTACCCTTTTGAATAATATTAATCCCAAAACAGAGGGTTGCTATAAAATTTTACACAGTGATAAAAATTAAATAGTGGTGATCAGAAACAAAAAATAATATGATTATCACAGTTTTCAGATAGAAAATTAAATAATCATAAGTATGAAAACCTCTGACCAATGTTCAGAAGGTTTAAAAGAATATGGTTATGCTCACAACAAGATGTTGATGATTTATTGATTCGGAGGGAATTAATTAAACAGACAATTCATTAATCCATTCTCTTTATAGATTATCACTTCAGAAGCTTATAGGAATAGATTGAAACACAATTATTCCTACATAGGTATCTCTGTAAGACATAAGAATATGAAGAAAAACATAATGAGTGTTACTGGAAAAACTTACAGGAAACACAAACTATGTAAAACTGAATCCAGAATCCTTTGCTTTGTATTAAGGGTCCAGAAAAGTAAAGTACATCAAGTGTTTTGAAATGCTTCATCAAGAGTGAAACTCTCTTTCAATGGTCAACCTGGTTCAATGGTGAACTTGGTTCAATGATGAACCCATAATAACTCACAAGGAGAGTTATTTATACAACAAGAGAACTAAGAAAATATCCTAAATTGTTTTTATAAAAATAGATTTATTCAAGGAAAAGGAACTATCTTCATGCAAGAAAATAGAGACAACTATTGAACTGCTGCTTGATGTCCCTGTTATTTATGTTCTGTTGTCCTTTAGACTTTGATCTTTTGCCCTTTAAGCTGCTTGCCTATTTGATCTTCATGCTGATGTCATTTTTACTTATGACCTTTCATCTGATACTCTTTGACCTTGTTGACATGTCAATAACCTTTTACTATGCTTTTTACTTTTACTATACATTTCAAGTTTTTACTATGTATTTCAATAGTAAATCATTTAGTTTTTTACATGTCTCAGCATATGGTAGTTGGATATCGATCACCATTCTATATATTTCATCTGTTTGTCTTTTAACTCTATGTTTTATCTACCTCCTCTGTTTTAACATTTAATGTCTTTCTGTAAAGGATTTCTTCTTTGTTTTAACCATTGCTGTGTAAACGACGTCCACTATGTGTAAATGATAATTGTATTTTAACTGTATAAAGGCTTTTGAATTCATTTCCTGAGAGAATCTAGAATAAACAGGTTTTTTGATTAGTATAAAAATTGTTTGTCCAGGTCTCCTGGTCTTCTGCTAATCACCTGCAAAATACAACAATTTATAAGAAAAACATAGGTTGTCAGGGAGGGCCGAAATGGCTTCAGGGAACAGGATTGTGTATAGACAGAGTGTTGGCAATGTTTGGAATGTAATTGGAGGCCTAATCAGGTTGCAGAGGCTCAGGGTGGCACAGGCAGGGTTAAACAGGTTTCACTGTGTAAACGGGTGAAAACGAAAGTGAGGGTTTCGACATTTAAACGGGAAACTTTTAAAATTTGGCGCGAAGGGTTAAGTAAACAGTGGATGGTTTTATCAGGCGTGGGGAGCGGTTTCGGAGGGTCATTGCACCACTTTTGGCCGTGGGGTGATTTTTCTCCAAGGGCATGCGAGTTAACGTGGAGTTGCCACGTAATCACAAGGGGCCCGAGCAAAGCCATGAATCTCACGTTCTCTCGGGTGGGTAAAGGTTGGAGATCAGGAGCGCGAGATATTGTTGTGGGTCGGTGGATCTAGGAGCGGATGATCTAACGACTATCGTGTGGTAAAGTTGCATGAAGGACAGTCGACGGAGATTAGCGGGGCCCAGGGGTTAATTACAAGTGATTTGTAATTATTTTAATGAATAAAGTGTGGGTTTAAAAGTATAATGTGATGGGTTTAGTAAAGTGGGATTGAGGTTAAAACATAGCGGGTATAAGTTAAACAGGTATATTGGCGAAGTTAACTTTATAAAGCGAGGATAAACAAAACTTAGGCTTAAAGGGGTTTTATGGGTTTAAAAGGGTTTTGTCGGGATTTTATGGGTATGGCAGAGTTTAATTAAATAAAGTGGAGGGGGGAATTTATACTTAGGTTAAAGGGTTTTTTATGGGTTTTTAGGAAATTAATAAGGGGAAAGTGATTTCTTCAAACGGGAATGGGTTTCACACTAGGAAAAGGGATTTTTAGGTAGGGGAATGAGTTTGGAGGGTAAATTGCTAGGAAAATGTGTGAAACCAAGGGGAAAATGTGAAAATGAAGGGAAAAGGGTATTTCCTTAGGAAATGACGGGATAATGAGGAAATTAGTAAGTATGTAGTGGGGGGTGAAATGAAATGAGGGGAAGTTAACCAAATCAATTTGTGAACATCTTTTCACCTTCATAACGGCTCCTGCACACTGCAACACATGATCAAGCATGATAAATGCGCTTATGCCTCAATCAACTTTGTACTTCTACAACCTATCTTCTACCTACCCTTTACTTACCCTAACCTTTTTTCTTCACTTAATTGGGTGCATTTAGGCTAGTAGACCCTTTTCTTTCATTTTTCTTTTGAAAAGCAAACTATCTAATTCTAACCTTATAACATCAAAGGGTTTAGATTAAACTTATGGGTTCCTTATTATTCTCTACCTAACTACTAATTTTCCAAGATTAAACAGTTTGGCTAGATCTTTATTCTCTAACTATAAACATGAAATTTAAAGCATGAACTAGTCAAGATTAAACTATTTGACTATTATGGGTTGTGGCATTTATGACAAGCTGCACACAACCAATTTTTCATAATAAAGTAAAAAGTAGTGGCACTTGGACTTGCACACTTTCATAGTTTATTGCTTTTTCTTTTCTCTCTAACCTAGCATTTTATTTTTGCCTTCATTTTTAGGGCATCTATCCTAACATTTTCTTTGATATGGACATATTATCAAGATATTTCCTAACATTTTTTATTCAGTATTCCTTTTGTCAATATCCTAGCTTAACAGTTTTTGAAAAATATTTTCTTTTTTTGACTAATTGATTCTAACTTACCAAAACTAAAAAATGTTACAACACAACCGTGTAGTAAAGGTTGGCATCTGCATTTCTCTTTGAAAACCCAAAGATCATCAAATAGCTATATATTCTGGCATACCATGCCTTAGGTGCTTTCTTAAGCCGGTATAGAGCTTTCTTCAATTTAAAAAGTTTAACAACCTTGGTGAATCTTACTAGTCCTTAATATCTAATTTTTAAAATGTTTGATGATAATTTTGTAAAAAGGTTTATATTTCTAATTATTTTATATTAGACAATATATAATATTGGTGATTTTTAAGGTAAAATAATTTTTTACTATAAAACTTGGGCAAATTCATTTTTAGAAAAATGGAAATTGGCGAATCTTTTTTTTGGGAAAAACATGGAATATTAGCCCACCTACGAATATTAGCCCCTAAAATTTTCCTTGGTTTCTATATGTACACTTCTTCTTCAACTACACCATTCAACAAGGTAGTCTTTACATCCATTTGCTGTAATTTCCAACCCATAAAGAAAGAAATAGAGATGATAGATCTAATAGAAGTGTACCTGGCTATAGGGGAAAATGTTTCATTATAGTATTTTCCCTCTTTCTAGGAGAACCATTTACCCACAAATCTAGCCTTGTAATTTTCTATTTTACCATATGCAACATGCTTGATCTTGTAGATCCATTTTGATGTCACAATCGACTTCCCTTTTGGTCTCATAACCACATCCCACACATCATTTTTCCATAGCACGCTTCCACACTTGTTTTTTTGCAACTTCCTCATAAGTGGAAGGTTTTGAATCAATGATATTACTCATTAGTGCTACATAGTTGGAAAAATTATGTGGTCTCTTGCTATCTCTGAAGGAGCCTATGGGAGCTACGCATTTTCCTGCTTCCTACAATGCGTTCCAAAGCCATATTGGTCCCTTGTTGGTGACTA
>APFE030401528.1:74997-117497 GCA_000404065.3 Pinus taeda | reverse complement strand
TAGAAAAGAAGAAATGGAGAAAAGGATAATGTGTATCTCCATTTTGACGTTAATTTTTTTGGCTATGTGAACACCAGTTTAGACTGGAATGATTGAATGCATTTTAACCATCTACAACATGTAATTTTGTTTTCATTAAAAAAATTACGATTTTTCCTGGGGGAAAAAATACACTGTTGTCTTGAAGGAATACCTTTCGTCGCTATATAAAACATCAACAAATTTGTCATTGGCAATGTGGTCATATTTGATTATGGTAGCTATGATATCATATTCAACATGCAAACTAACTAGGGCCCAATAAGAAGGATTGGAAAACATTGGGAAAGTCCCGCTCTTGCACTTGGGGACTTTGTGTTTGTGGCCAACAGGATCCATGAACACAAAGGTGGCTAGGGGTTGGTAGACAATTGAAGGGGTTTGAGGAGGAACGATGAGTCATAAGCAAAAGAGGGATGGTTGAGGGGAATAGTTACATAGCAGGAAAGAGCTAGAAAGACAGGAAACATGGGATATGTCAATCAAGGAGAGGGAGGAGAGGAATTGTGGAAAGATAGGTGGTCTAGAGCATGTAGGATTGCCAAAAGTAACCCAAGCAAGGGTTGAGGTGAAGAATGCATTACATGAATTTATAACTTTTATGTTACTACTAAAGTGAAAGGTTTGAGAACCGTCATCATGAAGGAGTGGAGTATGAATGAAGTTTCCATAACTAAAACATTGAAAACCATAATGTAGAAGTGGAATGTGAATGAAGTTTGCTTTACTAAAACATTGAAAACCATAATGTTTCCTCCGTCCAAAGCCATCATAATGAACTTTCCTTAGTGCATGTATCAACCTTAACTTTAAACATGATAAGAAAGAGGGGATGTGATGAGGTGTCCGAATGATCGACCATATCTATTTGTTCCTTGCTCCGTCCTTCATTAGTCATCCCATTCGTGGAGACTAGACAAAAATATTGACATAATTGCAAATTTGTGTAAAGTAGAAACATGGTGAGAACAATTTAACTTTACCTATTTTCACATTTATGTTATTGGTATGATGATGGCATTAAGATCTTTTTCTTCGGGGTTAATTATTCTTCGTGGAAAAAGGGAAATCTATATTTATTTATGAGGTTGAGGATTTAAATCAAAGGACATGTTTATTAAGAATCTTAAAGGAACAAAATGAAAGTTGAACGAATTCTTTAATAACGGTTCTTTAACCAAGTAATTTTATTATTATTATTTTTAATTAAAGAATGGCCATTCCTGGTCTTTTTGTCGATTATGGATTGTCGGATTTGTCACAAAGGCCCGTACTCTCGTGATAATACAATGGGGAACAAGAAAACCAATGGGTTACCAAACAGTTGTACCGTTTATTACTTGTAAATTGATTCACATGGGAGAATCACATGTCACGTGCTCAGGAAAGTATCTCACAGGATAATGGGCAAGCCTTTAATATTTATATTTGATTTTATATGCATTTCCATATTACATATGGAAGATCATATGAAGTTCTTTTTCAAAGAGAGAAGTATCTAAGTACAATTGTCAATTCATATATATATAATTTTTTTGGTTTTACAATGTTTATTTTTAATGGATTATTAAAAATAAATAAATTTAATGTAGGGTTATAATGTTGAAATTAATAATAAAATTTAATTCATATTCATATTTATAATGAAGCCAATGTATGTGTGTTCAATATAAAATAGTTGTAGTTTAATTGTTTTATATTTTGAAGTTTTTTTAGCATTTTATTTTATTTATTTATTTTTTCCAGTTAAATTTTCTTGAAATTTGGTAGGGAGATGTTGAAACCACAAGTTTTAGTTGTGAACTCTGCATAATCTGACCATCAGGAAAGATAGATCATAAGGAGGCTCATTAGGCTGTTGCATTGGATCCGCTGGAGAACCGCTACCTGCACCCGCTACCCCCTGCACCTGCTACCCACTCCAGACTCCCGAACCCCGATACCTCAAGATTTTCTCAAGGTGTTGAATCCATTAATGCATTCAAAAACATATTTTAAACAACAAAAAATCACGGTCTAACAAAAAATTGTTTCACCCAATTCCCATAAATACTCCAAAACCAAGAATAGTTAGAAAACACCTATAAAATATGTTGTAGTCTAACTGTTCTATGTTTTGGTGTTTTTTTGGGCATATTTTCCAGTCAAATTTACCCAAAATCCAACAAGGAGTTGTTGGAATCACAAGTTTTAGTTGTGAACTCTGCACAATATGAATGATCTAGGGTTTTTTTAGGGTGTTGAATCGATTTAGGCATTCAAGGATACATTTTAAACAACAAAAAATCACGTTTTGACCAAAATTTGTTTCATCCAATTATGACAAAACATTCCAAAACGTAAAATAGTTAGAAAACACCAATAAATATTATATGAAACTAAAAATATAATAATAATAAATTCAATGTAAGTTAAGCTACTATTCACAAATGTGCATATACATAAAATTAAAACTATGAAAACTAAATCATATTCAATATTGGAAAAAGAGGAATCTAAAACAATTCTACTTGATAAAATCAGTTACTATTTTTTTAATTAATAAATAGTGAAAGTAAAGCCCTTTGCGTATCTCAAATAGTGGGCCCACTATAGAATCCCCTGAGACACACATGTAATCCATGCTCCAAATGGATTACTAGGTTGAGGACGAGGTGGACTAAAGTTCTAGCCTCATCAATCAACATGTCTTCCTCTCTAAGGAGGAGTTCCTCCATCACTCTCCTAACCAATCATCTCGCTCTGTGGTTCAGTTTGCAGATCCATCCTTGCATGTGGCTCCCTCGACATTTGCCCCCTCTTTTCCTTTTCCCCCTGTATCCCCCGCCATCGGCTCCGCCTCCATTCCTATTCTATCTTCCACAATTGATAATCGGCTTTGTCTCCTCACTTCTCCTTTGGAATAATATAGCCCCTTTGTAGAAAATCTAACCACCAACACATATGTACATCCCTATGTTTTGTAGGATGTAGGAGCCTCAAGAAGTGGAAAGAAGAAGTGTATTTGGCATCAGAAGGGATTTGTCAGTTTAGTAGTTGAGAAGGGTATTGAAATTTCATCGATCATAGAGTATTTAGGAAGAACTCTAGTTGGACATTTCAGTTGTAAGACTATTAAGGCTTCTATTTTAGGGAATTAGTTGGTAGAAGTATGGTAGCCTCTAATAGAATATGTGCCCTCCTACCATATCCTCTTAAGGGGATGGTTATCATTTATTTTTCGAACAAAGGGTGATTGCTCAAAAATTCTAGGTATAAATTGGAGCTGGGGTAAAGCAAGTCTATCATTGGAGAATTAGAATGTTAATTTTAACACATCTCAGGAACTAATTGATTTTATAAAAGTATGGGCTATTTTGTAGGGCTAGCTCTTATCGTTCCGAAATGAAGAAATATTAAAGGTTATTGGGAATAAGCCCTGTAGGTTTGTTAGTATAAAACAAGGTTGAGAAGCCAAAATTAATCATTGACGGGCCTAGATAAACATAGAGATAATCTTGAAAGATGGGCTGATAACAAACTTAGAGCTAATTTTGGAAGGTTTTAGTTGGAAGCAGAAGGTGGACTACTAGAAATTTCCCTTCAATTGTTTCCTTTGCCATGAGGTAGGACATTTATAGGCAGAATATTAGTGTATTGGCCCTAATGTTGTTGTTCTAGTAAGGAAAGGAAAGGAAAATGAGGGGTTTTCCCTCTCCAAAATGGATCATCTCAATATTTTCTTCAAAAAGAATACTTTAGGTCCCTTCCACAAGTGGTAATCTCCCTCTTGGCCTCATCCTTAACAAGTATCACTTGAGGTTGCATGTAATCATTTCGTAATTTTTTTGGCCCTCTCCTTTTTTGAAGTCTCTAGCTTATCTTCGCCCCTCCATCCTAGACTCTCAAAGCTCCCTCCTTGCTCCTCTTTCGGTCCTTTGCCCCTCTCTAGGATTCTTTCCCATTGACCTTTCTCTCCTCCCATCCCATGGTCCTTGAGGACCTTTTCCCTCCCATCCCCAATTATTCTCTCCCCTTAGTCCCCATACTTTAGACACTACTTTGGGAAACAAAAAGAGTTATTCTCTCCGCCCTTGTGGAAAGATGAAGGATGCGTCCCCTTTGAGTGGTGGTTAGGCTCTTAAGCAACTTTCCACAAACCCCATTGGATGCAATTCAAGTCTCCACAAAGCCCAGGAAATGGATTTCATGGAAATTAAAAATCGGAAATAAGTATCTATATCAAGGGTTCTTAGAGCTAGCAAATACCTCTTTAATGGGCTCCCATGATTATGCTCTCTTTTAATTCTAGAGGGCTATGGGGCACCCATAAGAAAATTGGCCTCAAAATACTTCTGGTCAATTGTAAGTCGAACGTTGTTCTAATTCAAGAAACCATGTGCTCTAGTGAAAAAGCTAGGCAAGAACTATAACACCTTATCAAAAATTGATCTTTCTGTCATTTAGATGTTGATGGGCATTTAGGAGGGTTAATTACAAGATGGAGTTCCAACTACAAGGCCATCTCCTCTTCAACATTTTCCTCCTCTATTTTGTTGAAATTAAAATATTTTGAATCTCCTTATTTTGTAGAAAAACTTGTAGATTCACAAGCTCATGTAATCTACTAAAACAAGAGACAAGAATCTGCTTCTACTTTTTGCAACAAAAGCCCATAAACATCGAGCAAACAATAATCAATAGAGGAAGAGAATCAAAGGCACATGACACAATAAATATCTAGGGAAAGCCACAGCTCAAAACCCCACTATTTGTTTTGTATTTATTAGGAAAATCAAGATGAAATTATAATTCTCGTTCTCTCTAAAACAATCCCAACACTCAACAAATTCAATCTCCAACTCATAAGCAAGCTCAAGGCAAAATCTTAGCCAATTCACAAGCTCTCCAAGTCTTTATTCCAATGTGTAATTCCTATGAAGGATATATTGTATTTAAAGGGAAATAAAACCTCTAAAAATAGCACAATCCCTCAAGGACCAGTTCTTGATTGCATGCATTATCAGTGCAACTCAGAAAAATATAAAACAAATAGTATGCTATCCTTGCACTCTAGTCTCAACTAGGTCTTTCTCAGAATCGACATGCATGAGTTTCTGATGGTGGAATCTTTAGTTAACTACAGTAGCACTAATTAGGTCACTAGTGTCCCAATTGATTGTTTATTCACTGTTAGTTCCTGAAACTAATTGGAACTACTTTAAGTGGACTTAACTCAATAAACTAAGTTAACTAATTACAACTCATTCATAACTCATCCTGAACTCCTATAAGTTAGGGAGAACATATACATGTCTTCTAAAAGACTTCCAATTTGAATTTCCTAAATTAATTAAGTTAATTAAACTTAATTAATTATTTTCAAATTACTATGATAAAATAATTCTTTCTTAATTCACAATTTAATTCAAGGACAAATTAAACTGGAATTTCTTGTTGCCATTTCTCAACACTCCCTCTTAACAAGAAAGGGATTATCAACTACCCTGATCATGTCTTTGTTGAACTTGAATATACATCTTGACAATTCCTTTGTCAAGATGTCAGCGTCTTGCTCCTCAATGGGAATGTAATCTAACAACATGATCTGCCTCAATACACAATCTTTGAGATGATGATACCATATATCAATATGCTTGGACCGATCACAAAAGACTAGATTTTTAGAGAGCTTGATATAACTTTGATTATCACAATAAATCATTGCCGGATCCATCTACTGACCAAACAAACCAACCAGGATCTTCCTCATCTAGATAGCCTCACATGTTGCCTAACTTACAGCCATGCACTCTGCCTCTGCCGAACTGAGTGCAACTGGTCTCTGTTTCCTGCTGTACCAAGAAACTATCGCTGACCCAATACAAAATATCCCTCCTCATGTGCTCTTTCTGTAGGATGGACTCCCTTTCGAATCTACATCGGTGAGGCCTTGAAGCTTCACTCCCTCTATCTGTCTATACCATAACCCAAAATGAGTAGTGCCTCTGAGGTATCTCAATACATGCTTTGTCACCTTCCAATACAGCTTGGTAGGCCTAATCGTCGCTTGACTAAACTGGTTAACTGCATAACACATATATGGTCATATGTTCACCAAATACATGAGTGAACCCACAAACTATCTGTAAACAATAGCTTCCACTACTTCTCCTGAAGTATCATTCTCCTCCTCCAGTTACTGGCTAGAGGAGTCTTCATGGGTTTACTGCTCTCCATGAGGAATCTCCTGAGTATCTCATTGGCATACTTTCCTTGAGAAAAAAACAACTCCCCATCTCCCTCCTATACCTCCATGCCAAGAAAGTAATGCATGAGCCCCATGTCCTTCATCTCAAACGCTCTTGCAAGGTCCTCCTTGCAAGATTTGATGAGCTTCTCATCACCTGTCAGTATGAGATCATCTACATAAAGTACAATGATCAAAAGCTTACCTTCCACCACTATGTGATACAAGTTCACATCCGCTTCACTCTTCGTGAAGCCTAACCCAATGAAGTAGCTATCTATCCTGGTGTACCAAGCACGAGGTGCTTGCTTCAGCCCACACAACGATCTCTTGAGTTAGAACACATGTGAATCACGGTCCAAGGTTTCAAAACCTTTAGGCTGCTCTATGTACACCTCTTCCTCAATCATGTCATTGAAGAAGGCAGTCTTCACATCCATCTGATGGATACTCCAACCCATCTATGCAAATAGTGCCAAAATAGATTTGATAGATAAGTACCTTGCAACAGGAGAAAAGGTCTCATCACAGTCAATCTCCTCTACCTGTGAAAATCCATGGGCCACAAATATGGCCTTATGTTCTCAACAGTACCATCTCTAGCTTGCTTTAACTTGTAAAGCCAATGAGAGCTCACAACTGACTTGTCCTCTGATCTCTGGATCACAACCCAAACACTGTTTTGAACTATGGAGTCATACTCATCCACCATCACATCAACCCAAACTGGCTGCTGCATTGCTTCTTGAAAGGAAGATGGCTCTATCACAACATATGTACCCATAAGTGCCATGTATCTAGTGTACCTCTCTCGTGATCTCCTCTGTCTGCACTGAGAAGTGGCTGCTCCCACATTCTCTTGTGCATCATCCAACAATCT
Source organism: Pinus taeda (assembly GCA_000404065.3). Taxonomy (NCBI): domain Eukaryota; kingdom Viridiplantae; phylum Streptophyta; class Pinopsida; order Pinales; family Pinaceae; genus Pinus; species Pinus taeda. The sequence continues at coordinate 110,349 of APFE030401528.1, read as the reverse complement.
GTCAGTCTCTCTAGTGTGCTTTATTCCCTCTCTATAAGACTCTACCTGAGTGGATGTCTCCACTCCCGGAACCTTTGCATGTGGCTGCTCCACACTAATCTGAGGCTCCTCAACCTTAGGAACTAAAAGTTCTCTGCATGTAGCTCAAGCTCCCTCTCAAGGGATACTCGCATGGACTTCTCCTCATTAAAGTTGACATCCCTGCGAACCATTGTCATCCTATTCGTTTGCATGTACACCTGATAGTTGTGGGGAGTATTAGTCTACCCCACAAAGATCCCCAACTCCATTGTTGGCTCAAGCTTCTTCTGTGCATCTTTCGTCACATGGTAATAAACCAATGACCCAAAAATCCTGAAGTGACCAACATCTGGCCTCTTACCGGTATAAGCTTCCTCTAGTGTTTTACTCTCAAGTATCTGATGTGGGCTACAGTTCTGAACATAAACAGTTGTGTCACATGCCTCAGCCCACAAGTGTAGTGGTAGGCCTTGATCATGCAACATCGCCCTTGCTTTCCCTACTATGATCCTGTTCTTCCTCTCGGCAACCCCATTCTGTTGAGAGTTATGAGGTGTCATCAACTCTTGTTTAATATCTTATGTTGAACAAAAGTTCTTAAACTCGTTGGAGACATATTCTCCACCATTATCACTTTGTAGAGCTTTAACCTTCTTGCTTGACTCTTTCTCGATCAATGCTTTGAATTCACAAAACTTTGTGAATGTTTGATCCTTTCTCTACATGAAAAATATCCAACATTTACAAGAATAGTCATCTACAAATATAACATAATACCTGTGTTTGGCGGTGGATACTATTGAGAATGGTCCACACATAATTGAATGGACTTTGCTCCACTGTCTCTATCTCCAAAGGAATACTTGGTGTATTTTCCCAAAGTACAACCCTTGCATGTATCAACTTGCTTAAGCGTACCTTTGGGAAGATCGGTAGAGATTTGTGCAATATCTTCAAAGCCCCATGATGCAAGTGGCCCAATCGCCTGTGCCACAACTCAGCGACGTCTCGGCCATATCTTCTTTACTTGACCTGTGGCTATGTGTCGAAAGAACGCCTTTCCTTTTGAAAAGATCACATCATAGCCTCTATCCTAAAGCAGGACAACAGATACCAAGTTCTTATTCAGTTTGAGTACATGCATAACATTATTCAAGGTGAGTGGAGCCGCATGCTCCCTCTGAAAAGTAATAGTGCACACACCAGTAACACTATACTTACCGTCATCATCCATCTCAATATGCATCTTGAGATCTTTCTCCTCCAGTTCACTAAATAACTCTTTGTTGCCAGACATGTGGAAAGAAGTTGCATTGTTTAAGTACCAAACACTTCCCATCATTGAAGAAACCATGCATGCAATGAGGGAAAATTCCAATTCAAATTGGGAGGCCAAAGCCTCACCTACCGCTGCTCCTGAGGACTTCTCCTTGGATTTATTCAATGGAAAATTTGTAGAAAAGTGACCATATTGTGATAATGAAAGTATTTAACTTTTGTCATGTCCTTCTTCTTACCTCCATGATAAGAATTTGATTTGGAACAAGAAATTTTACCTTTCCCCTTCCTTGCCTTAATCGCTAAGGCAAAATTATCTTCATCAGCGGTGTTTGATGAAGAGCTATCCATGGTATTCCTCCTGCATCAAATTTGACCATAGTCGTTTCCAATCTGGCAGCTTCTCCCGACCATTGATAGAGTCCTGATAACTATGCCAACTCTTTGGGAGTCCAAGAAGAGAAAGGCTCACCATATCCTCCTTGGAAACTGTAATTCCAACACTTCCATGTTCATCCTGACATTGACTAAACTTGGGCAAGTACTTTGGAATCATCTCTCCTTTCTCCATCTTGATTTTATGAAGTTTATCCTTCAGTGCCAACTTCCTTTGATCACTGCTATTCTGATACAAGTCTGTCAATGTTTTCCACATACCATGCAAATTTTCCTTGCCACGGAGACTTGAGATAATGCGGTCTCAAACTCCCTCAAGGATTATTTTCCTTGCCTTTGCCACACACTTCTTCCATTCGACCAAGTTCTGTGCATCCATAGCTGCTGGCTTAGGGACTTCTTGATCAATGAATTCCTTCAAGCCATTATCTTTTAGAACAAACTCCATCCTATCCCTCTAGGCTATTAAATTTGAGCTTCCTTCCAAGGAATACTGAAGCCTCAACCTATGGAACACCATTTTCCGATCCTGAAGTATGTATGCAAATTTGACTTTCACCTGTAACCGAAAAACTCAAAACTTCGAAATCTCTTCTAGAGAGCTCATTTTAAATCAATGATATCTCCCTCATCTGAACTCTGATTCAGACGATTTTTCTTTTGAATTTGGGTATCCTTTCCAAGGAATCCAGATCTACAATTTGTTTCTAAAAAATTTGTACGTAAATTTTCAGATCTTCTATGCAAACTCTTGACCCAAAAACCAATCTTTCTTTGATACCATGTAGAAAAACATGTAGATTCACAAGCTCATGTAATCTACTAAAACAAGAGACAAGAATCTACTTCTACTCTTTATAGTGGAAGCCCATAAACATCAAGCAAACAATAATCAATATAAGAAGAGAATAAAAGGCACATAACACAATAAATATTGGGGAAATCCACAACTCAAAACCCCACTATTTGTTTTGTCTTAATAAGGAAAATCAAGATGAAATTACAATGCTTGTTCTCTCTAGAACAATCCCAACACTTAGAAAAATAAATCTCCAAATCATAAGCAAGCTCAAGGCCAAAGCTTAGCCAATTCACAAGCTCTCCAAGTCTCTATTCCAATGTGTAATTCCTATGAAGGATATCTTGTATTTAAATGGAAATAAAGCCTCTAAAAATAGTGCAATCCCTCAAGGATCAGTTCTTGGTTGCATGCACTATCAGCATAACTCAAAAAAATCTAAAACAAACAATACACTGTCCCTACACTCTAGCCTCAACTAGGTCTTCTCAGAATCAACATGCATGAGTTTCTGATGGTGGAATCTTTAGTTAACTAGAGTAGCACTAATTAGTTCACTAGTGTCCCAACTGAATGTTTACTCACTATTAGTTCTTGAAACTGATTGGAACTAATTTAATTGGACTTAACTCAATAAACTGAGTTAACTAATTACAACTCATTCATAACTCATCCTAAACTGCTATAGTTTAGGGAGAACATATACAAGTCTTCTAAAAGACTCCCATTTCAAATTTCCTAAATTAATTAAGTTAATTAAACTTAATTAATTATTTTCAAATTGCTAAGAAAAGAATTCTATTTTAATTCACAGTTTAATTCAAAGACAAATTAAACTGGAATTTCTTGTTGCCATTTCTCAACATATTTTATATTGAATATTTGTGGTCCTTATTCTGATTGAATTCCTTTTTGGGAGGAATTGGAATCAATACGTGCTACTGAAGATCCCTATATAATTATTGGAGGTGAATTAAATTTCACTACCTCTTTGCGGGAAGTCTAGGGACCAAATCCATGGTAGGATCCTCAAAGTTAATTTTTTGCAAACTATATGATAAAACATGGTTTGATTGATATTGAACTAGCTAAGATATTTCCCACCTAGAGGAATGACCACTCAAATGAAAGCAAAGTTGCTATAAGACTAGACTACTTTTTGGTCTCGTAAGAACTATGTAATTCAACGTGTTATAAGATCCACAATAAAGGTGGGTGGGATTTCAAATCATAAGCATATTCTACTCCATCTCTCCCCAAGTCAATGTCCAAAATCCATCCCTTTTTTATTAAACCCCTCATGGCTTCTCTAGGAGGAATATAGGTCCCTAATTCACTCTACTTGTAATCATCTATATTATCAAGCATACTCCTCCTTTATGGCCCAATTTGTGGATAATTTGTCAATCATTAAGTAGGTATCAAAAGATTGGGAAAAAACCTTTTATGCAAAGTCTCAAGTGGAGCTCACTGAAGTGGAAAATCTCCTCCAAGATATTCGCCATGTTCTTGGTTCTAACTAGGTATCCTAGAAAGCTATCACAAGCTTGAAAGGTTTAGAAGACAAGTGCCACTCCCTCCTCCTTCAAGAAGAGGAACATTGGTGATTGAAAAACATAGCTATCTGGCTCAAAGTATGTGAAAACAATACTAATTTTTTTGACCAATTTGTCAACTACGGGAAACAACTAAACTCCATTTGGGATATTAAAAATGCATATGGGAATTATTTGTTTTATTTTGAAGATAAAGTGGAGGAAGGAGCACACTTCTTCCATTATCTCCTTCAAGCTTCATCAGGTTGCAAAATTGGAAAAATTTTGCATGTGATTTCCCTTCTTTCCTTGGTCATTACAGAAGAAATAAATGCTTTTATGACTATAAAGGTTACTAAACAAGAGGTATTGGTAGCCACACACTCAATGCAAAAGTCCAAATTTCTTGGACCAGATGGCTTCCTAGTGGAATTTTAATTGTATTTGATGATCTATCTAAGGAAGATCTTCTCAAAGTAATCAAAGAATCAAAATACCAAGGGAAAGTTATGGGCTCCCTTAACGATAACTTTTTATTTATGATTCCAAAAATATAGGAGGGAACTTCCTTTGTGGACTATTGTCTCTATTTCCCTTTGTTTAAAATTCTTGGCTAAAGAACCGTGTCAAAACATCTAGGTGAAGGATCTATTTTAAATAAGGTTTCTTCAGGGAAAAAACCCTCGAAATAATGTAAATAAAATCTTCCTTTCTAAAGTATAACCAAAGTGATGAGATCCAACAACAACAGTATAAAAATCTCAAAAGATTTTGATGGAAGACTTAAGATGATATTAGATAATACACATACTCATTTTGAATATTGATATTATCCAACAAGAACAAAAAGTGGGTATATGATTCTTCAACAACTCAAACATTAATACAAATATGAATTGTCTAGAAGGTAACAATCTATTAATGCAGAAGAAATAATATAAACAAATTGTTCATTTAGTTTACTTAGTATTGTAAATAACTTTTCCATGGGATTTAAGGATGGCTAATCCTTAGCCAAGCCTCTCCAAATGATCCACATGATCTTAAATGTACGAATAAAAGACTTCTTAACACAAGAAATCACTTAAATATGAAACCATTATTATAATAGGAAACAAATACTCCTTGATTAACTTTGGAATATTGAGGTATTACAAAAATATCAATATCTTTGGTCCAAAAATAAACCCTTATCAGATCAAAATTTTCAATATTTATAGGGTCTTTACAATATCAATCTCTACATAACTTAAGGAAATAAATCTTATAAAAAATAGCAACTTGTGACTCATCACTTGAAACTCGAAATTGATTGAAAATATTCAACCTGATAATCTAGAAAAACTTTTGACTGTTGAATTCACCCCAAAAATCTAGATCTACCCTGATTCTATGCCTAAATGTAGCTTGTCCACTAGAATATTGTTTCTGTAGTTGAGAAATTTATGTAAAATTCCAATGAGCTTATCCCAATAAGTTTTACTTGTGGATTTATAAATGATTGTAATCCTCTCTGTTGCAGAAGATTGCATCTCTCGGAAACACTGTGATGCTCTGCTAGTATCGCATTTCCTGATCCACTGTTTGTATTGTATGTGCTAGTCTCCTCTTTTGTTGGTATCTATGAGAATTAACCCTTTAAAATGTTTGGTTTAAACTTTTGAAGTCAAACTTTTAAAACAACGACAAACATCCATATGAAATTATCTTACATAAGATAAAACCATAGGAATAACAGAGGTGGGGTGGTTGTATTTAGAATCCATGCAAGGGGGATCCATTTTTCACTAGGTGCTACCATGTATTTTCAATGATTTGTTCAAAACAACGAATCATAGACCCCTTCCCCCCCCTCCCTTGCACTAAACGTCGAATGAGCAGGGGGTCCATTTTTCATCTATATCAATTGATCCTTGAGCATCGATCGATGTCATTGAGAGGAAAATGTGCTTTAACCAAAAAGTGCTTTATTCATTTATGTAAATAAACTTTAGAAAATGATATTAAACTCTAAAGCAAAGTTTATTATATATAATGCTTTATTTACAGGAAAATATCACACACACACACACATATAAAATTTTACAAAGTGCAACAACAAAAATATTTTCAATATTTTTGGAAATAATTTTTTTGACAAGAAAATGTTACAACATTGGCTACATCTAGGGACTGATTCCCCTTGTGGGACGTAGAGAATCGTAGTTCTGGTTTCTTCACCTTGGGCTATGGAGTTCCTGTCATAGAAAAATTTCAAACTTGCTCTGAAAAAGTAAATCACTTTGGTTATTTACAATGAAAAATATGAAGCTTTTCAATACTAAATAATTTTTTTTTAAATATTGCCCATTCACAGGCTATGAGAAGTATTCTCCATCCAAATTCTACAAAATGAAGGTGTTATTGTTCTTGGATTCAACAAATTTTGACCCAAGTGGATATTGCTGGCCAATGACCTATTCCACTTGGACACCCAACAATGTTTCTTTCAGTTTCCTTAATTGTAGCACAATTTACTATTTTTGGAAATTTTTTGGGTCCTGAACTTCCAAATCCATTTGAGGCCCTAAACAACGTTTGTTTGGAAAATGGAAATATTATATTCTTTTACAAGGGTTTGCATTCGAAATATGTAGTCCTTAGATAGATATTTTTAAAAATGTATCATACATGTCTAGTCAATTTAACATCTTAAATTGCTCTACATAAATTATCAATTCAGGTATTGTAAACTGATGAAGTGTGGTGCACCATATGTGCTTAGTTAACCTTTTTCTTACTTCATTGTTTTATAGATTTTATTTTGTTTTGGGGTTTTGTTTTTGTTGGTTTCCTAAAGTGTCTAATGCAAATGGAAATCCTATTCTAAGGTCTTAAGAATACTTTTGAAGGTCAAGTATGGATGTAGATTTCAAGACAAGGTTTATGTCCCTAATGGTAACTTCCAAAACTTAGCACTTCAAAAGATATCAAAACATGTTATTGATGGAATTAGTAATTAAACAAAAGTGTAAATATGCAGCTACTTAAATAAAAAAAAAGATGAAATACTGATCATGAAATCACTATCCTTGTTGCTGTCTAAATACAAGAGAAATGAATTAAGCTACTGCACTCAAAGAAATCCAGAAATTGCAAGTAAAGTAAAGCTAAAATCAAATTACATCAACTCATATTCTGACCCCTCGCCATTAGTCTCGCTATGGCTTTCAGAGGTAATCATAAACAACTTGAACAATCTGATATCTATTTGCAAAAAAGTAAACTTAAAATCAAATTACATCAACTCATATTCTGACCCCTCGCCATTAGTCTCACTATGGATTTCAGAGGTAATCATAAACAACTTGAGCAATCTGATATCTATTTGCAGAAAATTAAAACTAATATCAAATTACACACTCATATTTCAATCCCTCGCCATTAGTCTCGCTATGGCTTTCGGAGGTAACCGTCAATGAAATGAGCAATCCAATATCTAATTGCAGAAAAGTAAACTAAAACCAAATCAAAACATTCATATTTCAATCCCCCACCATTAGTCTCACTATGGCTTTCAGAGGTAACCGTCAATGACATGAGTGAGTTGATTTCTAAACTAACTTAACAAAGAAAATGAACAAGACTGAAATCAAAGCATAACTGAAATTGAAAAGCTAAGAAAAACAAAGTCAGCAGAGAGGCAAATCTCATGTCACTATTTGATGCAAAAAAATGTAAAGAAAACCTAATCTACAATCAACCGGTTGAACACACTTACATGAATTAAAATTGCATGAATGGAAAATCTAATCTATCAAACTTGAAAGCAATCAAATGACATAATGAAATCAAAACAAAATTACAAAATGAAATCTACTCTACCTTACATTCTAATGTGCTCCATGACATCTACTTCACATCTCCTTCCATGTTGAGAACATCAAAGCTTTATTCAAATTCTTCAAAATTACAAAGTACAACAAAGCTCTCTAAAGATTTCCAAAAGCCATCAAGGAAGAACTACAAACTCCAAGCTAAATGACTAAAAGCCAAGCCAAGCTAAGCTTAAGAACTGAGACTAATAAGCCAACAAATGAAGGAGAGAGATCTCCTATTTATACAGAAAGATGAGAAGCCATCTCATTAATGAGAGTCCATGAATCTCTCCCTCTACCTCTAGAGTCCTAATCAAAATAGGAACTGATAAGACACATGTCTTCTTAGAGTTACAATACAATTAGGAGATGTGACACATATCCTCATGATCCCATGATTCTTTCCATTCAAATTCGAATTTGGCCTTAGAGTGCCACATAAGGGTCTTCTAGAAGCCTCCTTTCAACCTACACATGTCAAAAATCTCAACCCATTTGTTAGGTATAAGCATATGCACATTATTTTCTAATTTTTAACCACAAATTCACTTAAAAGGCTTAGAATTAATAAAGTTTGGAAAAACATAAATGTGGCCCAATGATAATGAAAGTGGAATGAATGTGGTGACATAGTAGTGAAATGGAGGTGATATAATGGACATAATAGTGAAAGTGTAATGGAAATGAATGACATTTTCAAGAGTCAACAGTACACGTCAAACGTTTATCGTATGCCAAACTTACAACCCTGGGAAGTCGGTGTACCAATTAACCCCAATGAGGCACACAAACTTTTGGCGCCTCATCTCCTAGGGTTAGGTTTTTGGATGTTTGGGGATTTCCCTTGTTTCTAAATAACAAAAAGGCCTTTGAACCTCATTGTAACACATTTTAGAGGCATGTAGATGTCTCTTTCAAAGATAAGCTACCATCGCACGAGCTAGTTTATTTGCTCTCTGCATGTAAACAATTTTTAGTGTCTTGTTATCAATGAATTGAAGTCCACTTTTAGTTGTAGCTTTGTATTTCTATTTAAATCTGTATTTCATTTCGTTCCTACATAAATGAGGATCAGTGGTGTCAGAGCGGTGTTCTATTTTCTATTTTTTTGTGCATGTCCCCAACGAGGTCGGAGAATAAGGAGCTAGGGCTTGAACTAGTTAAACCTTTACAAGACGAGACTCACCAACCCCGACGACCTCTGATGGCGGAAGAAAATAAATACAAGGGAGCAAGAGGTCCTTTCAAAATATTTCTCAAAGAAGCCCTTGAGCGACAAATGATCACAATGATGGATAACTTTTCTCATATCCTTCGGCGGATGCTCACAACCGACACATCTTCATCTAGTAGCCACTCTAGAGGCGCTACTCCCTTTAAGGTACAACACAACTTTGGCATTCCCATATTTGAAGGCTAGATAGATGCAAATGCCATAGATATATGGTTAAATATGTTGGAAGGATAGTTTTCGGTTCATGATTTTTCCAATAGGGAAAATATTACTTTTTCACTCCTCAAAGCAACCTGCACATCAAGGATAGGTGGGAAACCTACTGTGAGTAAAGGGATGAGAGATAACCCTCACTTTTTTCAATTGCACCCACTTGGAATTCTTTCCAAGATGCCATCAAGGAACAATATTACCCTATCAGGAGCTATGAAGGTAAGTACATACAATGGACCACATTGTGGCAGGGAAGGGACCAAGATGTACGGAAGTTCACAAATATTTTTCATACCCTTTGTAAAATTTGGGTATAAGGGATTCTGAGCAACATCTAGTGATTAAGTACCATGGTTTTCCACACAAAAACATCCAGGATGAGATGGAGGTCCTAAACATATCCTCGCTTGGCATTGTCTATCGATATGTTATCAAGATCAAACAAAAATTTAAATAGAAGAAATGAGAAATTGGATTTGCGAATCCGAAGCAAGGGAAAGGTGCCCCCAAAAAATAGAATGAAGGAAAAATCCAAGGCGGGGTGACCTAGGACGACCTTCTAAAGCCACAAGCAAAGAAAAACATCACAAAGACAAAGAATGACACAGAAAAGTGGCGTGAGTTCCATAAGAGCCCCTCTCACAACACAAGTGTCTTTCGAGCCAAGCAATAATTGGTGGCCAGGATGAAGGATTCAAAGTCAGATGCATGTTCAAGTTTGAGTTACAACTCGACAAGGGAAATGACAAAGGGATGCATTTTATTGATGTAGAGCCCAACACCACCATTTCCACCACCAAGATCCAGAAGATTGAAATTGAAGATATGGAAGAAGGGGAGCATCTCTTCCACTCATAGATCTGGGTGAAGGGGTCTTCACTACAATTCATTATCGATAGCCAGAGCCAAAATAACCTAATATCAGCAGAGGTCATTCAGTGGTAAGGCCTACCAATCACACCACACCACACCCACAACCATACACTATCGGGTGGCTCCACCAACGATGAGATCTTCGTGTCAACCAACAATGTTGTCTTCCCTACAACATAAAACCCTTCATGGATGAGGTATTCTGTGATGTTTATCCTCTTGAAATTTGTGATGTATTATTATGCCAACCATACTTGTGGAAGCGTCATGCTATGTATGAGTCAAGTCCTCACACTGTTATTATTACTTTGGGTAGTAAGTTATACAAAATACTAGAGGTGCCCTACATAAAGCCATCTCTTTGATCTCTGCTAAGCAATGTAGTAAGATCATCTCCCAGACTGGGAAAAATGTTTTATTTTTTATTTTTTCTCAAAGTAAGGGGAAGATAGTGGTCACATCCATGGCCCCCACAAATGGTTCCGTCATGGAGCAATAGCAAGTCGATAAGGTCATGGAAGAATACATGGACATCTTCTCTTCATCCACAGGGATACTTTCACACTGTTAGGTAAAGCATTCAATCGAATTGACTCCCGTGGAACCTCTACCCAATGGGTTGATATACTTCTGCTCTATTATGGAAACTGAATAAATCAAGTGGTAGATCCAGGAGTTTCTACAAAAAGAGAACATACAATCAAGTCCCTCACCTTGTGAGAGCTCGATTGTACTTGTACAAAAGAAGGATGGGACTTGGAGACTTTGCATTAATTATCAGGAACTTAATAAAATCATTGTTAGGAATAGATATACAATTGAACGGATTGATGACCTTCTTGACCAGATCAAAGGGGCCAAGTATTTCAGCAAGATAGATTTAATGTTTGGTTATCACCAGGTTCCAATAGAACCCATAGATGTATAGACGACCTCCTTAAAATCAAAGGACGACCTTTTTGAGTGGTTGGTCATGCCTTCCGGGTTGAAAAATTACCCTACAACTTTTATGAGGATGATGGATGACATATTGCCAACTTGTTCATGGTTATATATCTGGATGACATCCTCATCTTCAAAAATAGTTGGGAAGAGCACTTTCAACACATTTAGTAGGTCCTTCAAACCCTATGACAACACAAACTATGTGCCAACTTAAAGAAATGCACCTTTTGCATGAGACATGTGCAATATCTGGGTTACATCATTGATAAGAAAGGCATACAAGTGGATCTAGCTAAGATCTAAGTCATTTGGGATTGGCTAGCTGTAAACACTCTAACAGAGCTTTGCAACTTTTTGGGCCTTGCCAATATTTATTGGAGGTTCGTGTTGAGATTCTCTCATATCACTTGGTCTTTGAGTCAAGTTACCAAGGGTGAAGCAATTTTTTTTATTATTTATTATTTATTATTTTATTATTTATTTTTATTTTATTTTTATTATTTATTTTATTTAATTTTTTATTTTAATTTTAATTTTAATTTATTAATTAATTTATTTTTTTTTTATTTTTTTTTTGGTCTAAGTCCTAACAAAAGGCATTTTTTGAGTTGAAGCACCGCCTCTACTCTACACCAATACTCACATTATCAAACTTGCAAGGACCATTTGAAATTGAGAAAGACACCTCTTACTATGCTATTGGTGCAAATTCCACCCAATAAGGGCATCCAACGACTTATCACAATGAGACACTTTCCAACAAAATTTGTAAATGCCCTGCCTACAATAAGGAGATGTATTCCATCGTGCATGCTTGTCGAAAATGGAGACAATACATTCTGGGGAAGGAGACAATCATCCACATAGATCACCAACCCCTACAGTTTAAACAGGCCCAAGGGAAGTTGCAGAACAATCACCATCAAAATTGGTCCACATATCTGCAACAATTCCATTTTAATATCAAATACAAGAAGGGAAACACCAATCATGTTACATATTGCCTCAGTCATCAACTGGTTGCTAAACTAACCATTATTGTCAACTCTTGTGGCCATGATACCTTTGGATGGCCACAACTATATAAAAATGATCCAAAATTTTCCACCACATACCAGATGCTAGTGGATGGAAAGCAAGTTCTAGAATTCCACCTCTAGGATGCATTATTATGCTACCTAGGCCACCTCTGTGTTCCTTTAAGAGAGCATTCCAAGCTGATATGGGAGGTGCACTACAGGCGGATCGTAGGACACTTTGGTGTGGAGAAAACTATGGTCGTACAATGAAAGTATTTTTATTGGCCAAATCTTCGACACGATGTTCAAAAATACATCAGATCTTGCACTACCTGTGCCATCATCAAGCTAATTATTAATAAGAAAGGCTTGTATACTCCTCTTCCTACTCATAACTAGCCCTGGGAGTTCATCTACATGGAATATATATCTATCTTTCCTTCTACCAAGCATTTCAACGACTATGTATTTGTGGTTGTCGACATATTTTCTAAGATGACCATATTCACTGCCTGCAAGAAGAGTATCACAGGAGAGGCCACTACCAGACACTTCTTTGAACGAGTGTGGATACATTTTGGGGTCCCATAGACCATTATATTAGATCGAGATAGTGGGTTCCTAAGTTCTTTTTTTTCGAGCCTTTGGTCATTATTGGATACCAAGCTCACCAAGTCGATTGCATTCCACCCTTAGACTGATGGCCAGATAGAGGTCGTGAACAATACGATTGTGCACACATTACGCATGTAAAAATCTAAGCATCCACAGATATGGGATGAGAGTCTTACTTATGTGCAACACATCTATAAAAAAATCTCTCCATAGCTCAACTGGCCACAACCCCTTTGAAGTGCGTCTGGGATTTCAACCATTATGTCTCCTTGATGTTACATTGCCTTTTGTAATGGCATAAGAAGAATATACCAATGTTTAGTCCGAAGCTAATAAAGCCACTAGGTTTATTGAGCATAATAGACACATCCACCAACAAGTTCAAGACATCTTGAAAATCCAATGCCAAATAGAAATTATGGCATGATCAACATCGAGTGCACCATAAATTTCATGGGGACAACAAAGTTTGGTTACATTTGCAGAAAGAGCACCTCGCTAGAGCCCATCGTAAGCTTCAACCACTTCGATATAGGTTGTACATAATCACCAAGGCTGTGGGAGACAACATTTTTGAGCTCAATATCCCCCCATTCCTTGTCTTGCACCCCATATTCAATGTGGACTACCTTCAACCATACTTTCCACCATTACTGGACACATGAGACATTGCTGAGAAGTTGACACCAACAAAGCTTAACCAAAACTACATTGAATAGGCCACAACTGATCGAATCATGGACATACAGATCAGGAACACTCACAAACAAAGGATCCAACTTTATCGAGTTGTCAAAGCTGGCCAATTCTTGCGATATGGAAAGTGCCTCACTAGGGATGAAATTCAACAAAAATTTCCCCATATCATGGAGGCACTCAACGTAATGGGGACCATTGCTTCCTAAGGAGGGAGGAATGATCAAGGTGGATATTGGTGGCCACCCACCTATTCCACTTGGATGCCCAAGACTATTTCTTTTAGAGTGTTTCTTTTAGTTTCCTTAATTGTAGCACAATTTACTAATTTTGGTAGTTTTTCAGGTCCTAAACTTCTGGAGCCATTTTGAGGCCTTATACGGAATTTTTTTTTGGAAACGGGAAAACTTGTATATATATCTATATATATATATATATAATATATATATATATATATATATATATATATATATATATATAAATAATATATATATATATATATAATTCTAACGAGGTATCGTACGCATGAAATGGATATTGTATGCCAAAGTTACAACCCCGGGAAGTTGGTGTACCAACTAACCCCAACGAGGCCCACAAACTTTTGTGCTTCATCTCCTAGGTTCAAGTTTTTGCATGTTTGGGGATTTACCTTATTTCTCAATAATAAAAAGGATTGTGAGCCTCATTATAACACAATTTAGAGGCATGTAACCACCACGTGTCTTCTCAGAGATAAGCTACGATCGCCGAGATAGTTTATTTCCATTCTTCTTGTAAACAATTTTCAGTATCTTGTTATCAATGAGTTGAAGTTTAGTTTTTGTTGTAGATTTGTATTTTTGTTTAAATCTGTATTTCATTTCATTCTTGCATAAATCTAGATCAATTTTTAATGGCCCGAGCCAGAGATTATCAAACTTGCCATGTGATTTGAAAGGGATAATTAGTTTGTTGTACTAAATTCCTTTTCAGAATATGTTAAAAGTGCTTAAGGAGTCATGAGGTTAATTTCAAGTTTAAACATGATTTTTTGAGTGTTTTTATGTAATTTTTAGGCACAAATCAACATAAAAAAATGACTGAACAACAACATATAACAGACATGAACATCACCAAAACAGTGTCACAACAACACATGATGAAGTATTTCACCCCACCTAGGCTACGTCTCCTTGTTCTAACTTCTAATGGCTTGGCCTTCTCTATTATGCTCAAAAGTGTGAATATATTAGTTTACAATGCTCAAATAGTTGTGACACTTGTTCTAATGGCTCCATAATGCCTAAAAATGCATGTCTAACCTCTTTCTGCTCCTAATTTGGTAAAAAACTGAAGAAGCTATGTCTTTTCCAATTCCTTCTACTAATCGCACCACAAATTCCCCAAAATCCGGCACCATCCTACAAATTCACTCCAAATTGCGCTAATAGAGCGATAATTTCACCGATTTTTGGGTGAAATTGTTAGACACGTCAAATTGCCTCTAACACCTTAAATTTGAATTTCGTGGCCATATGGGGGCCACGTCCTTGGGGCTAAGGCCAATGGTTAGGCCCCCACTCCGTTTGCTGGTGGTCATATTTGTGGCGCGTGCCCAAGGGTTGGTCATTTCCTCAAATGGCGCGAATGTCACATTTAAATATAAGTCGAAACCAATATAGGTTAAGACTCATCTGATGGCGTATTGGTATATGGCTTGTCTCATTGCTTGGTGGTCACAAGTTCTACCCCCACTTCTTCTTCCCGGACCTTGTCCCAAAATTTTGGTGGCCCCCGGATTGCCACATGGCAGCCTCTGGTTGGGCCATGTGTCAACCCATGTTTGGCCACCAACCACCCAATCAAAAATCACTAAATTTCACCCAATGAAAATGTACCACTTGGCACAACGTGATTTACCGAAGGCCCATTGACTGGTCAAACCTACCACCTCTGCGTGTACAGTCAGTGCTACGTCAACAATATGGACTGCTAACTGGGCTATCACATTTTGAAAAAAATCTTTTCTTTGGGAAAATGAATAGAACATGTTTTTGGGATCATATGGTGTTTGTTTCACGCAAAACAAAGCGCAGATTCAAGATGACAAGCACTACACGTTCATTTATGTTCCACACCGATCTGACAACTTTAAATTTTGAGCTATTTTTTTTAGCACCTAATCATTCCTCCCCACTGGAAGCCTTTTGGACCCTAAAAGATCACTTTCATCTGTCCAACAGGTTCTAATCTCGATCCATTTTGCCTTAGAAGAATTTTTCCCTTTGAGGCCCACTCAAAGGTAATCCACATTCCCTCATTTTGAAGACCTTGTTCTTCTATCAAGAATTGTGTCTTGTTGTAGTTCATCAAGATATTCAAGAGAAAAATCCTCAATGGAAGGAATTTGGACATTTTATCCTTGATCTTCAATCAAAGGAGGCTCATACAACCTTAAATTATCAACATTAACAACAACATAAATTTGCATATATGAAGGCAAATCCAACTTGAAGGAATTATCACCAATCTTTTCCAGAATTTTGAATGGACCATATCTAATTGGTTTTAATTTTTTACCTTCTCCTTGGAGCATCTCTTTGCTAATGTGAATCCAAACTTCATTACCGACTTGGAACTTGTGACCTACATGATGCTTGTCATTCCTTGCTTTGTACTTGCCTTTGTTCTTTTCAAGTTGATCTTGCATTGTTTGATGTACCATTTGGAGTCGTTCAATGAACTCCTTGGATTTGTCCATGTTACCATCAATAGAAGCATCCTTCTTACCAAGATGATACAACACATTATGATGCAAATGGTAAACAAATTCCTCTACTTGATTCCTTAGACTCAACCTTGAATGTACATCTTGAAAGTATGTATTTTTCTGATCATAAATTTCATGCAAAACAAAATGATGCTTGAGGAAAGTATTTACACAAACAAGAGGACTAGAAATCATATCAACAAACTTGTTGCTTATACCTTTCTTATTCCTTTTGACCAAGTGGAATAGTAGAAGAAAATCCATCCAATGAAAGTTCCATTGCCTTTGTAACTTAATCACTGCACCATTGAAAATTTCTGAATGAAATGAAATGAAATGGTCTTACCATGTTGCCTAAAGACTACGCCCATGGCATAGTCGCATACATCAACCTAAAACTCAAATGACTGTCTCAAGTCTGGAAGTGCAAGTACTAGATCTGAATTGATCTTTTCCTTCAATGAATCAAAGGCATTTTGTTATTTTCATCCCCACTGAAAAACCTTTTTCACATTAGTCAATGCATGAAAAGGAGCTAATATAGAAGAAAAGTTAGCAATGAATTTTCTCCAATATTGGGTTGCTCCCAAAAAACTTCTTACCTCAATAACTATTTTGGGCCTTGCCCAATTCAAAATGACATCAACCTTGGAGGGATCTATTTTCAACTCACCTCCTCCAACAATATGACCTAAGTAAACTAAAGAAGTTTTTCGAAATTCACACTTTGACATCTTCAAATACAACTATTCTTTCGTTAAGACATAAAGTACTTTTCTCACATGCATGACATGTTCATCACGAGATTTACTGAGAATTAAGATGTCATCTAAGTAGACTATAACAAACTCATCAAGAAATGGCCTCAACACATCATTCATCATATGCATGAAAGTAGAAGGAGCATGGAAAAGAACAAAAATCACAACAAGCCATTCAAAAAAACCATGCTTGGTTTTGAATGTCGTCTTCCATATGTCTTCTTCAACAAATCTACTTTGATGATAGCCACTCCTTGAGTCCCATTTAATGAAATTCTTGCCATTCTTCTTGGGCACCAAAATAATAGGTGCACCACATGGTCAATGAAATGGTTGAATGATTATTTTGTTCAACAACCCTTGGATTTGCTTTGTTATTTCTGCACTTTCCCTTCTTGACATCTGGTGCATGTCAATGTTAGGAACAAGACACTTTTGCTACAATGGTATTTCATGTTGGATTCTCATCTTGGGAGGAAATCCCTTTGATTTTTGAAACAATTCATCATCATGGTTAACTACATCAACAAAATCAATTTTTAATTTTGAATTACAACCATCAAACACTTCATAATCAACATCAATATTGGGTTTGATCATCAGAAGCAGTAAATTCTTGCTTGAATTCACTAGTCTTTTTATTTGCCTTGCATTAACTAATGAAAGGTTTGGTTTCTTGCGGTGAGCTCTCACAATATACTCCATACCATCTTTGAACAAGTGGTACTTGTTTTCATGATGATGTAAGATTGCTTTTCTATCATAGAGGTAAGGACTACCCAAAAGAATTCCTGAAATATCAAGTGGTACAACATCTATTCAACTTCATCAATAGATTTTGTTTTGATTGCAAACCGAAGAATACATTTTCTTGTAACCTGTAAGTTTGTGTCCTTTCATATCCAACCCAATGGATATGGCTTGGGATGTAGAATGGTTTCAAGATTAAGTTTCTTGACTAAGTCTTCAGATATCAAGTTGGCTTCAGACCCACTGTCAAATAGTGTGTCAATTTTTGTATGTTTTGCAATAACCCTCACATGAAATAATCCAATCCTTGTTCCTTCATTTGGAGTGCTAGTGTGACAATTTGATAAAATAGTGCTAGAAATTGATTCTTTTCCTTTTATACCCATGGTTGTAATTTTAGTTTCATAACCCAAATCAGATCCCAAATCCTCTTGAATGATTGCATCTGTATTTTCTTTTCATTTGTTATTGAGTTTCTTAGGCCTCATCTCTGGATGAAGCTTCCAACAATGGTCTTCATCATGACCCTCTCTAGAACAATGTTTACATATTGTTATCTCTCCTTCCTTTTTAATGGATGCATTTTTCTTTCCATTCCATTTGAAACCATTTTATTTTTCTTTACCCTTAAATGGATTTTTACTACCCTCTTCTGGTGTACTTCTTCCTCTTGCCTTAGGATGAGTTACTTGCACACACACCTCATCTAGATTATTGGGATTAAACATCAGGATAGTATGCCTAAGGTAACTATGTAAGCCCCCTATATACTTCAGCAATGTGTCTTGTGATTGCAAATTTACACCTAACATTAGATACATTTTTCTAAATTCTTAGGTGTAATCTTGAACATTTTTACCTTTAAGTTGTCAAAAGTTCTACCAATTCATGATGGCTTTCTACATATATGCTAGAGGGTAGAATTCTATTTTAATTGCAGCAATGAAATCAAACCAAGAAATTGAGATATTACCATGTTTTTTATCTCTTCTTGTGTCTTTGATTCCCACCATAATAGTGTTGCACCCTTCGTCTTCAAGGATGCTAGCTGAATCTTTAGGTCATCATCTTGAAGGTTTTGAACTCTACAATAGACCTACAATTGACAAACCCAATTGTCAAGATTCTCTGCATTCACTTCACCATTATCCATGGGCAGTGCAAATTTAACATCAAATTTTAACATGGGTGTTTTTCCAGTTCCTTTTGAGGTATGTTGATGAGTATGAGTAAGGGTTCTATTAGTGGAAGAAGATGAAGATTCCTATGAAGATGAATATTAATAAGATGGAGGAGAGTGTGGAGGTTTACCTCCATTTCCATTACCTCCATCTAAAAAACCATCTCCTATTGGAGGCTTGGAGCTTTCACCCTGCAGTTTGGTATTCCTCTCTTCATAGAGGACCTTCACCATCTCTGGCATGTCAAAGAAAACCTTCCTAAAGACATTCTCATCCTCTCGCATGTTTGTAGGCTCTCCTTCATGAGACATGCTCACTGAATCTTCAACTGCAACTTGAGGAAGAACTAGTGGTGGATATTGTGGCAACCTTCCACTCCTTTTGTTTGACCCAACTTCAGGACTTTCAACCAACTTTCCTTCTCCTCTCATGAGCTTCAACCTTTTAAGCATGAAATTAACTTGCAAACAGTTAAATTCTTCTTGCATAAAGAAAACCAAGAGCTCTGATACCAAACTTGATCTAAATGAGATAATTAGTTTGTTTTACTAAATTCCTTTTCAGAATATTTTAAAAGTGATTAAGGATTCATGAGGTTAATTTCAAGTTTAAACATGAGTTTTTTAGTGTTTATATGTAATTTTTATGCACAAATTAACATAAACAAATGACTGAAAAACAACATATAACAAGCATGAACATCATCAAAACAATATTACAACAACACATGATGAAGGAGTTCACCCCGCTTGGGCTACGTCTCCTTGGTCTAGCTTCCAATGGCTTAGCCCTCTCTATTATGATCAAAAGTGTGAATACATCAATTTACAATGCTCATATAGCTTTGAAACTTGTTCCAATGGCTCTAGAATTCCCAAAAATGCATGTCTAGCCTCTTTCTTCTCCTGATTTGGTAAAAAACTAAAGAATTTATGGATTTCCCAAGTCCTTTTGCTAATCACACTTCAAATTCCCCTAAATCTAGCACCATCCTACAAATTCACCCCAAATTGCGCTAACGGAGCGACAATTTCCCTGATTTCCGAGCGAAATTATCAGATGCATTAAATTGCCTCTAATGCCTTAAGTTCGAATTTCATGGCCATATGGGGGTCACATAGCCAAGGTTAAGGCCAACGGCCTACGCTCGCTGGCTGAGCCCCCGTTGTGTTTGCTGGTGGTCATATTTGTGACGTGTACCCAAGGCCTAGCCCTTTCCCTAAATGTCGTGAATGTCACATTTAAATATAAGTCGAAACCAATATAGGTTAAGACTCATCAGATGGCGTATTAGTATGTGGCTTGTCTCATTGCTTGGAGGTCACAGGTTTGACCACTGCTGCTGCAACTCGGACCTTGACCCAAAATTTTGGTGGCCCTTGGGCTACCACATGGCGGCCTCTGGCTGGGCCACATGTCAGCTCGTGGTTGGCCACCAACTACCTAATCAAAAACTACCAAATTGCACCCAATGAAAATGTGCCACTTGGCACACAACATGATTCATTGAAGGCCGGTTAATTGGTAAAACCTACCATCTCAACCTACACAGTTAGCATTGCATCAATAGAATGGATTGCTGACTGAGCTATCACATTTTGCAAAAATTCACCTGTTTGGGAAAACAAACAAAACATGTTTTTGGGAGAATACGGTGTCCATTTCGTGCGAAATGAGTTGTGACAGATTCAAGATGAAGAGAAATACGTGGTCGTTCAGGTTCCACACTGATCAGACAACTTTGAATTTTGAGCTATTTTTTTGAGCACCTGATCACCATGTTTTCCATTGTCCTATCTTCTCGTGGTTGGCCACCATCTACCCAATCAAAAACTACCAAATTGCACCCAACGAAAATGTGCCACTTGGCACACAACGTGATTCATCAAAGGCCCGTTAATTGGTAAAACCTATCATCTTAGCCTGCACAGTCAACATTGTGTCAATAGAACGAACTACTGACTGAGCTATCACATTTTGCAAAAATTCACCTGTTTGGGAAAACGAACAAAACATGTTTTTGGGAGAATACGGTGTCCATTTCATGCAAAATGAGTTGCGACGGATCAAGATGAAGAGCACTACGTGGTCATTCAGGTTCCACACTAATCAGACAACTTCGAATTTTGAGCTATTTTTTTGAGCACCTTATCACCATGTTTTCCATTGTCCTATCTTCTAGCATCCCATTTCAAAATTAAATCTCCTTTCTTGAAATCACTTTCTCTAGCCTTTCTGTCAAATAAATTTTTTGTTTTGTTTTGATATTGGAGAAGTTTACCCCACACTTGCTCTCTTTCTTTCTCAAGCTCAATTATCTAATGTATTCTTTTGGAAAAATCATCTGACTTTTCATAAGAATCCTATAAAATCATCATAATAGGAAAATCTAATTTTGTAGGAAGCACTGCTTCAATACCATATACAAGTTGAAACGAAGATTTTTCTATTTCCCTTTTTGGAGAAACATTGTTGGCCCAAACTACAAACTTAAGATGAATATCTCAACTCCTCTTATGATCAACCAATACTTTTTTATGACCTTAACTAACCTCTTATTTGAGGATTCAACCAATTCATTACCCTATGGGTAGTTTGTAGTTGAATGATGTAAATAAATATGATACTTATGGAAAAATTCAATAATTTTAACTAAATTGAACACTTGTGCATTATCCTTAATTAGTTCCTTAGGACATCCAAATATGGACAAAATGTTTTCTTCAATGAATTTAATTACTATAGTACCAGTTGTATTTATTACTAGAATTGCTTCCACCCACTTTTTAAAATAATCAGTTGCAATCAAAATCCATTATGTTTATTACTCGATGTTGGATGAATTTCTCCAATAAATTTTAAACCCCATTGCATAAAATGTGCTTCAACTAATACTAGAGTCAAAGGAAATGAAGACAAATTTTCTTTACTTGCAAAAATTTGACAGGGAACACAATTTTTTACTTTTGTTCCAATTTGGGAAAATAATTTTGGCTAATAAAATCCAACTCTCAAATTTTTATGTGCAATTTCTCTCCATGCATAGTTTCCACCACAAACACCTTCATGGAATTCATCTATCACACATGTTGTCTCATTTTCAATTTTAGCACAATATAAATATACCCAAAGGGTCTTTCCAATAAATATTCACATTAATTATGTAGTATTTTATAGCTTTAATTATGAGAGACCTAGCATGATTCCCGTCAAATTTAGGAGGATTGTGTAAATTTTGTAAAAAATAAACCATGTCTTTATACGAGTCATATTATAATTTTTTCACTTATTTTAAAGAAATTTTCTTGTGGATTCTTTCCTAAAATTGGAATTGGAGAAGGTTCTTGTGGATTCTTCTCTGAGATTGGAGCGATAAGCTGCATTGCAGAGTTTATGCCTAAATTTTTTCAATTTGATTATGTAAATATTTTAACAAGTCATTGACCTTTCACTAATTTTGTTGGCTTAGTATACAAATCAAATTCCTGGATATTTTCTATCCATCTTCCTCTTTTTCCATCATCGTCTTACTAGGTCAACATAATCTTTAATGCTTTGTTTGGCACATAAGCTATTATATTTGAATGTAAAATAGTAGTTCTAAAAAACCTGAGGGCCTGCACTAAATCATATGCTTGTTTTTGTATAATGCCATACTTGAATTTAGCATCTCTCATGAATTTGTTGAAAAAAGAAATTGGTTGTTCAAACTTCTTAAGGTTTTTCATAATAAAATGGTAGCCAGTGTAGAATTTGATGAAAATGAAAAAATATTGAAAGGTTTAGTATAATATGGACTTGTCAAAACTAGTGCTTCCATTAGTGCCTTTTTAATCTGACCAAATGATAATTTGGATTTTGTATTCCATTTTACTTCTTGACCTTTCTTGCGCATATTGGTTATATCCATAATTATATTTGCATAATTTGGTATAAATCTCACCATAAAGTTAATATTTTTTAGAAATGATTGTATTTCCCACTTAGTTCAAGGTAAACCTGTTACTTCAATTGTTGATTCTCTCTAAGGATCAATTTTTACTCCACCTTTGAGTGAAATACCATTTTGTTTCATTTCTAAAAGATTTGTCTTAGATGCTTGAGATGATGAGAATTTTATTTAGAGAAAAAAATGAGATTATCAAGATAAATAAAAATGGATTTGATTAGCTCACCCACAAATTCCAAATCCATGGCCCTCTTAAAGGTTTCACCCACATTCATTAGAGAAAAGGGAATTTTGGCACACATACATGTACCCCAAGGTGTAGTAAATGTTGTTTTAGGCTTTGATGTTCTTCATTTACTACAATATGAAAAACCATATAACATTGAAATTCTATTTGACCCTGTTACTTTCTAAAGAACAACATCCATTTTTGCAAAGGATAATTATATTTTCGAGATGCTCTATTCAAATTTATAAAATCTACATATACTCTTATTTCTCCATTTTTCTTTTGGCCAAGGATAAAATTAGAAATCCAATCTTAATAACTTAAAGGGATAATTATCTTTTCATCTAACAACTTCTTGACTTCTTTTTAAATTATAGGTAAAATCATTGGATTAACTTGCGTCAATTTCTATCTAAAAGGCTTAATATTAGGATTCAATGGGATCTTATGTTATATGATAGAAGTATCATGGCTTTTACGATCCTCATATTTCCATGCAAAGAAATATATGTACTGTTTGAATAAGCTTAATACGTATTTTTAACCTCTTGTGATAACAACCCTGAAATTTTGATATTCTTGTCCTCATTTCCTATACCAATGTTCCATTCTTCAATATTTTCTTGTTGAGGTTTTACTGCTATAGAAGTGGGAAAATATTTTTGATCGAATAGATTCTCTAATGGATCCAATCCCTTTGGAATGTAATTATTTGATAACTGAATGATATCATGATATTCAAAGGCTTGTCTTTTATTTTTCTATCTTGATCAACAACATTTTACTATATATCTTCATCAGGTTCTTGGTCTACATGCAGGTTGAAAATTATTCCATAAATTCTATGAAATTCTTAATCTCATAATCATCCTCAAATGCCCTTTAATGCTTAATATTATGTAGGATTGAAGGACTGTGTCTAACTTCAATATGATATTGCAATTGAAAATTATCAGAAACCTTGAAAGTACTTGCTGAAACTTCCAAAGAATCAACAACTGTATTTTATTCTCTTGGCAAGGAAAATTTGTGAAATGCTTGAAAATAATTTTGCATACAATCCCACACTTCTTTGGAATCAGATATTAATCTAGGATTCTTTGTTTGACATGATTTTTTGACCTGTTTGACTACTAATTCCAAATATCCAAAAACAACTAACCTTTGAATCTTCATTTACTTTGTCATTTCAAGTCCAAGAATCAGTGCCTCATATTTTACAACATTGTTGGTCACTTTTAATTCCAACTTTAATGATCGACTAACAATTTATTTTGTAGGTGAAACAAAAATAACTCCTTCCCCTGATCCATCTCTAGATGTTTCTTCATCAAAATATAACTTCCAAGCACCATTTTCGAAAGAGTCTACAATATTTATAGAATTCTCAATTTTATTCTCCATACCATACTCATTATTTTTTTAGATAAAATAAAACACCCTAAATCTTGATCAATATCATAAATGGGGTGATTTACTAGATGAATTGCATCACAAACATTATTTACAAATCTGGTTTCTCTTTATAGTCTTAAACTCTCACCTCCAAAAACTAGAGTAATCACCATATGCGATATCCATCTATAAACTACCTCCAACTTTGATACACCAAGTTATTGACAATAACATGCCAAATCTGGGAGGAATATATGTCACTACTACATCCATTACTACATTCTTTACAAGGATTTGAGCCAAAGATACTACTAAATCTTTGATTAAACCAAGGCATTGTACTCTTTTAGGGTCAAAAGAATAAAGATCGTGATAAGGATGTGTTACCTACAATTACAGTTTCTCCATAGTTGACTTAGGCATTAAATTGTGAGATGCTCCAGAATCCAACATACAATTATAGAGTAAGAATTCATGTACTCTTAAAGTGACAAAGAGAGGAGGTATTCTCTGTTCAAGAATATCAATATTTGGACCAAATAAAACTGATGGCTTTTCATTTTGGAGATTAATAACTTTTCCTTTTGGATATATACTTGAATATTGAATCCATTTAGTTACTTGTTCCTAGTATACAAGACTTCTTGTTACCTCTGATAAAGGAATTGGTATCCTCACCTTTTTAATTTTTTTTCAAGAGTGAAAGAACTGGTGATTTTCTCTGCTCTAGGTTGTTCTTGTGTGATAGTATACTGCTGTGTAGTTGAAGGATTTGGATTTTTCTCCCGAGGAACATCAAAATTTACTTTCTTTATCTACTTAGTTACATTCTATCTAGGCCTCAAGTCATGCATTTTGTTGAGCTTGGCAATTAAAAAACCAGAAAATGCCTAATATTGATATACTTGTGAATAATTCACATTTTGGATTGAGTGTTGACTATGATTTGGAGAGAACTATCACCTTGAAAATGTTACATAACAAGGAAATTCACATTATTTGTAATTTTTGTGACTTTTTCAATATCCTAGTCATCAATCAATAAAGGTGACTGGCTCTACTGATCAATATTCCTCCTATATCTTTATAAAATTTGAGGTTGGAAAGGCCTTCTGTATGGATTTGGTGGCCTGTTGACATTTCCCTATACTTTCCTTGGTTTAGTCTCCATTCTAGAAATTCTATTTGATAGATTTCTGAGCATTTTGGTGATTTCATCAATCTTATGATCTTCTTCCTTTCTTTCTCCTGAAGAGCTTTCTCCTTGTTTTTCTTTCTTCTTTTCTGCCCTTTCATCCTTTTTATAGAAATATTTGGGCATTGCAACCCTATCATATATGTCCATAAACCAAGCCCTTCTGAGTCCCTAAAAGTGTTGTTTCACACCCTAAAGGAACAAGGTAAGCTGATTACATCATATCCCAGACGTTCTCCATGGAAAACTGCTCAGAACTGGTCAAAACTGGACCATATAGACTGTTCAATGCTAAGTGTGTGATGCATCTCACCTCCCACATGCAAAAAGTGCGATGCATACTGAAAACCCCTTCTGTAGGGTGCGATGGGCGAGAGTAGACAAAGGGCAGAGACAATTTTAAAGGTGGATGATCATGGAATATTCCAGAAACTTCTCCTGTGACACTTGCCTCTCTGAATTTGCCCAGGGATGAGAAAGAGTTCATGAATCTCCAAGTGGAACCAAGAACTATCAGAGAGAGGACACTAATCAAAATCCCAAAAGCTGACTGACCCCCCTACAAACATCTATATATGGATCCCTCATCCCAGAGATCCAGAGGCTGGAATTTGATATATTGTAAGGAAGTGCTATTGGTTTCCTGGTGGAACATCATAGTGTTGGGTGATCTAAGCTTTTCATGAGGTGAATAAGAGCTTTCATGCTGGGAGGATGACACTGGGTCAGATCAATGGGTTGTAATCCTCTCTTCTACTCTTTCTATTAATAAAGCTATTCAAGTTTTCCTCCACATTCTTGTATGTTTGATGATATATGCATTTGTGTGGTCAATATATATCTGGTACTATATTGTTTATGATTGTAGATCTCAGTACTTTGAAGGTATTATGCTACTTTGACTTTACAGGTACTCTTTGAAGCGGGGTAAGCAAGGAAGGAGCGACAAAGATCTGTCGGAGGGGAGAAGGAACAAGTAAGGAACCAAGTGAAAGATTGAGGTTGGTATTCTTTGCTCCTCTCCTATCTACTTCTCATAAAGGAAAAGGAAAGTAACTTTAGTTTGTTTGTTTCTAAGATAGCTACCTGTCTTAGTGGGACTAGCAGCTCTACATGGACACTAGATTTCCCGATAACAAAATGGAGACTCCGTTGGGGAGCGAATAGCTTGTTTGCTTTATAAACTACAGATGGAGCCTGAAGTTAAGCCAACTAACCTTCGAACTACATTTGCCATGCAAGTGCAAAGTAGATCAATGTTGCTTCAGTCTATCTCTGCGTTTTGTTTATAAACTGAACAATTGATTTGCAAACATCCTAATTGCCCTGGTGGTGGCTCAAGTAGCCTCATTAGATCATCCCCTGTGATTTGCATTTACTAAATATCATTAGCTCGGCCTAAATCCCTAAACTAAGCTGCAAACTGTGACCAGAAACCAAGTTGAAGTCTCGTCCTTGGACCATTGCACCTTCTCCTCTTGGCAATCTGGATGCATCACACCTCCCATGTGCAGTAGGTGAGATGCATCCTTGTTTCCCTGTGTTCATATGTGATGATCAGATAAGACTGTTTTTGCCTCTAGATTTTGGTTTTTTTTCACTCTCTTCAGCTTTATTCAGGAGTTTTGTTCTCTGTGATCAGTATACCACTATGGAAACTCCCTTCCTTTGCATTATTTAGCCTCCATTGTACAAATAATTGTGAATGTTTTTATGTATTGTTCGCCATTTATGGTTCTCCTTTACAAAGAAGTAGCTTAGTCGAACTGTCGTCTTTTGATTTGGAAGTGTCGTTTTCAGTCAAAGAAAAGAATTCTACTATTCTTGATGGTCGATTACACTGTTACACTTGTATTTGATTTGAATTAATAGTTTTTAAGTGTCGAAAGTAGCTTTCAATTCAAAATCGCAAAGTGTCGTCATTATCTTCCTTTCATCTTTTGAATATAAAATTGTTTGTACTGTCACTTTGAAAAGATAATTCAGACTTGTACTTAGCATTATTTTTGTCATTCACACATTAAGAAAGCAGAAAAAAATACATGCATGTGCATTTGCATTTAGACTGCTTGTTGATTTTGATTTAGGACAGTGCATCTAGTGTGTGCTCTCTGCTCTATGTTGAAAGAATATCGCTTCTCTTTCCTTAGTAGCCAGGATTTTCATTGCAAAAAGAAGAATAAATGATTGTTTATCATCTCAGATTGCATTTTAGGAATTGTATATCTACATCACGCGGTGAACCTTAAAGGCAAACTTCTTAAGAAAGATCAACTGTAAAATAAATTCAATGAACATAAAAGCGCTTTGGAACCTAACGCACAACATTTAGAAGTCTAGGCTAGAGACGTATTCTAGCGTCGTAAAGCCTAGTAACTATTGCTTTCATCGTAGGTTGGGTGATTCCTCCTCTTTAAGATGACAAGTACCAGTACGGACTTGTGCTCCCACGTATAGTCGAGTATATATTAGGAGACCACAATAGGCTATATCCTTTATCCTTAGAAAGCTGTGTCTGCCGCCCTATCCATCAAAATGCATTGAACACAACATCTATTGCTGCAGAGTCTATACCTTCTTCGGCACTAGAAATATATTACAAACCTGATGGTCTACCTCTCCCACCTGGATTGATTGCTATAGAAGAGATTGTGGAGGATCCTCCATCCAGTACTCCATTGCATTTTGGAGCTGAGATCACCCTATATCCTTCTTCATGAGAAGTTAGTCTCCCTTCATCGCAAGTTCCTGTAGAATCGCTAGAAAATCTTTTGGATAGACTAGATATGTCTGAACGACCGCCGACATCTGGGACTGTGTCATCTGACGTAGCAACAACATAACTTCTTGCTACTACGCTACTACTCCAACAATGTTCGTTGGTTTACCATCTGTCCCAACTAGCTCTCAACTGCTAGATGGAGTCCATCCTGGGACTATTTCGACAGTATGGTCTGTTCCCATTTGTTCGTCTGGAATAATATCTAGAATCTCTTATGTTGAGTCTCAGAAAATTGATACTTCGCAACAGTATCAATTTGGGTAGTCTGGTCCCCAAAGGCCAATTGTTCATTGTCGTCGTATGGGGGGTAGTATGTCCTTTCATTGTTCCCTCCAGGAGAACAACCATATGAGAGTTTGCAATAGAATTCGAGTCATGCTGGAATTACGTCCAGCAGTTGGGTGCCAATACTGCCTCAACAACCAAGAGTTGCATACTCAATGCAACCAAGTCTACCTGTGTCAAATATCCCCACTACACCAGCCATTGTGATGGTGTCACAAGTACAAGCATTGCCTGTTGTATGTCAACCTCAAGTTTCTTAGGTTGTAATACAACAGCCTCTTATCTCCATGACGCAACCACAATCACCGATTAATGGCTCCTTAACTAGAGTGACCCAGGCTCAAGCGGGTATTATTACCCCTCATCTTGGTCAAACAGCCAGTATTGGACAACAACAAATGGTTTCACAACCATGGCTGATGCAATATCAACAACCGAAATTCCAACAAGCTTACCAAGGATCTGAGCAACAAATCTTTGCGAGTAAAGGGCAGCCGTATATTCAAAACGGTCAACATCAATCATATCATAATGGTTATTCCCATCAACCTTACCAAAGTTATCAACATCAAATGCATTATGCTGGTATGCAAAGACCCACTGCTTAGGCAATCCCATCTTATCCTGGGTATGCTTCGCCGAACCTAAATCAATAGTTGCCCTTCGTGGCGACTTTAGAGTTACCAGATCTAAATCATCTAACAAACGATCCAATTGCTTATGCCCCTTGGTGGCTGGCGATTCCTCATAAACTTGCGTCATATATTCCGAAATTTAATGGAAATCTGGGTGAAGACCCATCAAATCATGTGATGACCTTTAATTTGTGGTGTTCATCCAACACTCTCAATGACGATTTGATTAGGCTTCGCCTTTTTTAGGGAATGTTAACTGGTCCAGCAGCAAAATGGTACATCGAATTGCCTAGAGCTTCATTCGATAACTTCAGCGCCCTTGCCACAACCTTTTTAACCCATTTTCAGTTACCAATAAGGTACGAAACAAGAACAAAGCTTCTTACCAATTTCAAGCAAACAACGGCCACTCACATATCTAATCATATTAATGAGTGGCAACGTCATTGTAGAATGGTAAAAACATATGTTCCTAATCAGCTACTAGCTAAATGGTTTATTAAGTCATGGTTTCCTTCTATTACAGAAGATGTGGCAAAGGGCGGGGTCGTCACTAAAGAGCAAGTCATTTCTCATGCGCAATATCTAGACTTGATCTATACTCAGTCTGGCACATTCTACGACAAAATCCCTGATGCACCTAGACCGGAGTTTTCCATTCCTCCTCCTCCTAAATCAAACAAAGACTCTCATGTTGGCGATGGCGTGATAGGTACAACTAGCACGAAAACCATAAAGGCTACATCAAAGAAGGCCCATACAGTTTCTAGTCAAAATGCAAATGAGGAACTTCTCACCTCAGAGGTTAATGCCGTGTCGACCGACAAAGGAAAAGAACCAAAGAAACCAGGAGGCAAGAAGAAAAAGAAAGGGAGAAAGAAGAAGAAAAATGAGTCGTCTCCTGAAAAACCTTCTGCAAACCCTTCTGGGCAAAGGAAACCCCCTGCGGGGTGTCAGATTTGTGATGAGGATCATTGGACAAGAGATTGTCCACATAAAGCTGAAGTTAAGAAACTCTTTAAGAGTTCAAAAACCTCAGCAGTATTGACTGGTCCATTTCCAAACTCGGGAACCAATCTGGTTGCTAATGATAATGCTTCCCCATCCCAAGTGCTTATGTTGTCCCTTTCAAAACAGCAAAACTATGCTTTGATATCGCCAAGGAATAAAGATTACGGGAATCCATCGTTGTTGAAAAACAAGGCTACTGATCAACCTAGTAGTTCGACAATGACTTTGACCAAAGTTGTGCCACCCATCATTCCTGAGCTAACGATAAAGCCGCCAAAAGGAGTAGTACACAAATCGATGTTTAATCCTCATGCCAGAGTAGCATATAATTATAATATAGTAGAGGACCTGGCCCAATCATCGTCTGCTATGTCAACACTTGAAGTACTGCAAAACTGCCCCTCCCAAAAGCAGGCTCTATTATTATCAATAGGTGGGATTGACCTAGTGGATTCCAATCTTGTGGCCTTTAATCATAAAGGATATGAACCTCACTTACTAGGTCAACTCGCTTTCCTCATTCAAGTGAAAGCCCTCAACAAAACTGTTCATCGAACAATTATTGATGAGGGGGCATCTACATGTATTATGTCAATGAGTTGCTAGAAAACTTTAGTCTCACCACCCTTGTCACGATCGTCAATGACGTTAAAAGCATTTGATGGATGGACATACACTCCATACGGGATTTTAAGTAACTTGCAAGTTTAACTGGGGGAAAAAATAGTAGAAATTGATGTTGAAGTTATCGATGGAAACCTCTATTACAACATCCTACTGGGAAGGCCCTGGATTTATGCTATGGCCGCTGTTGTGTCAACATACTTCAGAAAGATTGCATTTCCTTTTCAAGGAGGAATTACAATTGTTGATCAACGAACTTTCCTCCCCAACAGTTGACAAGTTACGAGAAGCATTCCAATGATCCATGGGAGCTCTCATTTGCTTCAAAATATCCGAGTAGGCCTCCTAAAAGACCCTACATTGATGGGTACTTTTGCCCTACCACCTCCAAAAAATCTGGCAGAAGTGGCGATGGTGGGAACCTGCAATATGATATCTTCTATATCTAAAAGATTTGGAAGATTACTGAACATTTTGTCAGCATGGATCATCGCCATTTTAGAAATATTGTAGTAATCAATTTTCTTGGCCTGGGGGCAAACCCAAATCAATGCTCATTGAGTGTTTGGATAGATAGGTCTAAGGAATATGGCACCTCTTCAGATCCTTGGTCGCATGTACATTTTATAGATGAAGGAATCGTTCAGTCAATGATGATGGAGAGGCACCATGGGAATATTACCACCATCGTTCCCATCTTCCGAATTACCACAAAGATTATTCCAACAACCTTAATCATCCTTTAGTTTTTTATTTTCTATCAAATACTGTAAACATGATGGATTCTGAGGATGGTTCTTGTCTTGTGTCGACCTCGTTAAAAAATGAAACAAGAAGTTTCGAGGACGATTCTTGTCTTGTGTCGACCTCATTAAAAAATGAAACAAGAAGTTTTGAGGATAGTTCTTTTACTGTGTCAACCTCATTAAAAAATGAAACGAATCCCTTTCCAAATCGAATCTTTGATTACGATCTTGTAAAATCCAAGTCGAGTCTTTCAAAGATCTCGAAGGTAAACCTTCATTCCAACCACCTCATTGAATGCAATGAAGCTTGGGGGGCATGCACCCCAATTTGCGTCACTATGTTGGGGGCATGCGAACTTATAACAGGCATAGTTTTTCGTTTCAAGCTTGTGTAAACATGAAACTGAATCTGAGCAATGTTACCATTGGGTTCAAACTCATTAAAAAATAAACCCGCCACAAGCAGTTTTACGCAAATTTCAAGCTCGTTAAAAATTAAACCTAGCAATGAGCAAATGTTCCACCAGAGTTTAAGCTCATTAAAAAATGAACCCACCTCTGGTAAATAACCATTGTGAACGCATTATCATCAGATTTTGAGCCTTTGTCATATTCTTACCATCACCTCCACTCTGTTTTAGCCGATCATATGCCTCCATTTGATTGTTTATCCTTTTTAGGAATAGCTTTGACGAGTGATTCGGTTAGCCATCCTCGTAACACTATCGTGATTGGAAAGTTCCAAACCTTACCTGGAACCAGCTGCTACCCAAAAATATCACTCGTTCCTAAAAAACGAATCTCCTTTAAGCTCTTTTCATCTGACTCGTAAAATATGAAAAGATTGCCAAGCAATTGGCCTCTCCAGCTCATTAAAGCTATCAGAAGTGCTATCCCTCCTCTAGATTTTAATCTTTTTGGACCTGAGGGATTATTACACAAAAAGATCGAGCGCTTGTCTTTTTCGGCTCGTTAAAACTATCAAAAATTCATCCCTTTCGTATTATTTTATACTTTTTGTGACTTAAGGGATTATATGATGAAAAATGATTACTGGAGTTTCCTTTCCATCCCTTTTTAGACTCTCTAAAATTGAAAAAGGACCAAGTTTTCTTTGTCGTTAAACTCGTTAAAACCAATAGCGGCAAACTTGTCCATAAAGACAAGAACAAGTTTCACTATCGCTAGGCTCGTTAAAACATAGTGGTGGGTTTTACCAAAGGGAAAATTATAGAACAAGCATATGTCATCCTCCTCAAGCTTGACAAAAATAAAGAGGTAATGGTTAGCAATGACCAGGGAAAAATTGGGAAAAAAACTTCAAGAAACTTTATTGGTAGCAAGTCGCTCTTGAACATGACAATTTCACTCCATCACCATGATTGAGTCGGGTCATTGGTCATATTACCATTGGTCCTCCGTACCATCCATTTTTGGGGTTAACACTACCAATCCATTTCAGTGTCACCGATATGTCAAGAGAAGTCACTCAGAGAATTCACCAACCCATCTTGTGTCTCATCCACTGCAATACCTTCACCCTTCATTCTTTCATGACCGCCACCCTAAACCATGTATCATCAGATCGTTTTCACCTCCACAAAGTCATTTTCTCCGTTCCGTGTCGTAGATGTGGGATTCATTAAGGCCCTCCTATGACGGGTCACTTCTTGTCGACATTAGCTCATTATCCAAGAAGTAGACCTAGGAACAACCCTTTCAGTACTTTGAAGCTTGCATGCCTCAATGGCAAGTTTCTCACTTCCGGTGATAGGTTTACATCAATGGCCTTTGACCGAAAGATTTTGTGTGGTGTTCAATGCCAAGTCCCATTTTCACACCACGTGAATTGTACTGTCGTACCTTGAGGGTCATCATCATTATTGGTGATTCCTCTCGCGCCTGTTAACAACTTACATCATTGGTTGGTAATCAGGTGATGACTTTCCATGTTCGACTCAAGAACATCTTTTCACATGGATCGACTTGTACTTCAGGCGAAGATTGAACGAGTTTGAAAACCATAGATCTAGTTTCATCCATCCGGGCTACGATATATTCAGGAAAATAAAGACATCAAATGTACATCATTGCTACACAGATGATCATCTGAATCAAAGGATGATGGCTCTATCAGAATCATCAGTCTGCCACACAGACAGTTGTCTGTCCTATGTACATGAAAATGAATTTATAAAGTTGAGCATCGGGATGCCTGCCTCAGTTAGATCATGAAAATATTATGAAGATAATGTATTTTATTGTATCTATTTATAGGTCGCCTTCCAGTTCGAAAAACCTCGGATCCTCATGATAAAGCATTTCACCCGACATCAAAAGATTTACGACCTCATGCTTTAGGAGGCAATTGTTATAGGCATATTTGTGCACTGCAACCCCTATCATATATTTCCATAAACCAAGGGATTTTGATTCCCTAAAAGTGTTGTTTCACACCCTAAAGGAACAAGGCCAGTTGATTACATCATCTCCCAGAAGTTCTCCATGGAAAACTACTCAGAACTGGTCAAAACTTGACCATATAGACTGCTCAATGCTAAGGGTGCGATGCATCTCACCTGCTACATGCAAAAAGTGTGATGCATACTAAAAATCCCTTCTGTAGGGTGCGATGGGCGAGAGTAGACAAATGGCAGAGACAGTTTGCAAGGTGGATGATCATGGAATCTTCCAGAAACTTCCTGTGACACTTGCCTTCTGAATTCGCCCAGGGATGAGAAAGAGATCATGAATCTCCAAGTGGAAACCAAGAACTATTAGAGAGGAGGAATAATCAAAATCCTAGAAGCTGACTGACCCCCTACAAACATCTAATATATGGATCCTCATCCCAGAGATCTTAAGAGGCTAGAATTTGAATCTTGTAAGGAAGCGTCGGTTGATTTCCTGTGGAACATCATAGTGTTGGGTGATCTAAGGCTTTTCATGAGGTGAAGAAGGGCTTTCATGCTGGGAATGATGAAGCTGGGGTCAGATCAATGGGTTGTAATCCTCATTCTTCTACTCTTTCTATTATAAAGCTATTTCAAGTTTTCCTCCAACATTCTCATGCTTGATGATATATGCAGTGTGTGTCAATAATATATCTGCCTATCATTGTTTTATTGATGTAGATCTCGTACTTTGAAGTATTATTGCCTGCTTTTGGAATTTAAGGTAACTTTCGTTTTGAAGCAGGGAAGCAAGGAAGGAGCGGACAAAGATCTGTCATAGGGGAGAAGGAAAACAAAAGCAACAAACCAATCGAAAGATTAGAGTTGTATTCTTTCTCCTCTCCTATCTACTTCTCATAAAGGAAAAATGAAAGTAAACTTAGTTTGTTTGTTTCTAAGATAGCTACCCATCTTAGTGGGACTAGCAGCTCTGCATGGACACTAGATTTCCCGATAATAATCCTTTGCCCTCAATTTTCTTGAAGAAACCTTATTAGCTTCCAATTCAATAGAATATGTTTGCATAAACTTTTACAAAGTGCAACAACAAAAACATTTTCAATATTTTTTGGAAAGAAAATTTGACAAGAAAATGTTACATCAATCCCATTGCATGCTCCAA